>JBCEWB010105889.1:0-11978 GCA_039654565.1 Peronia peronii | reverse complement strand
CCAAAATCCAAGATGGCGGCATTGCCATGGCAACTATTTGAAAAAGTCGATTTTTTTCACTGTTTTCCTCTAATTTGACCATGCCGAATGCGATGGACAAGGTTAAAATACCCTATCTTTAATAATAAAAAAAATCACCTTCAGGACCCCCCCCCTTAATAAGAGAATAAAAGTTCTGGCTCTCATGAATGCTTTACTGTCTTTAGCCCTAAAAGTTTCAGGAGAATCTCTGAAAAATACAGGTTTCTATAGTTATATCTCAGCAAGCTTTCAAACAAAAAATGACAGTTTGAGCAAGAAGGATAAGGATAAGGACAGTATATAAGGATAGTGCAGTGTCATCCATTTAAAGTCAACTGACTCAAAGTAAATTATTGCTTAAAGTCAGCCCCTTTTGACAGTCCTGTTATTTTTTTTCTTTATATCTATATAGTGGTTAATGTCAACGTTGTTTGAAGTCACGTGTTTTTTGCTCCCAAGGAGTTCATGTTAACCAAACTTGACTGTACTTTCTTTCTGTAATGTATGTTAGTGGGAAAATAATTTCAGTTATAGTTTTATCAACCAATTTTTAGACAGAGTGGCTGCTTGATATAACAAGGGTTAATGATCACCTTTTTTTTTTCTTCTGTATAAATACTTCAGTTTTAGGTATTGTTGCAAGCTTATTGTGTAGAAATATGAAGTGTGGAATATTTTCCTACTTTTTCATGAAGACAGACTTATGTCAGTTTCTGCTCTTTTACGCCTTTCACCCTCCTGTGAGTGATTATCTCAGTGGGCAAATTGATGTCCTTGACAGCTTATCCTGCTAGGAAACCATACCCACAAAGTCATGATGTCAGCAATTGCCCAATGGACAAATTTATTTGCACTTTTCAATTCACTGATTGCACTGAAAGTAGTGTACATCTAGATATTCAGCAGCTCTAGCTTTAGATGTCTGGAACAGAAAAAAAGAAAGAGAGAGTCAGGACTAATGACACAGTTTATGCATAACATATAAATAAATTTGGCCTCAGTTTGTATTATTCATCCACTGATACAAATATTTGCATCTCAGAAATCAAGGTTAACTCAGAACTCATAGATGACAGAGAAAAAAAAAAGGAGGGGGGGGGGGTGCAGATTGAGATATAACTCAGCCATTGAATATAAATAAAGTTGGTCTGAGTTTGAAACATTTATTCCCTCACTAAATATTTAAAAATAATAAAAATATTGAAGGGCACAAAGCGCTTTACAGAACCAAAGTGTTTTACAGTCATGCACTCAGAATATGCCTCAATACAAACAGGCGCAACGGCATATGTACATATACAGTGGAATCCACGAGAAATCAACTCACTTAAAGTCAATTCTCAGTTAAAGTCAACTTGTTCTGATGGTCCCGTTTTTTTTCTTTATATTTCAGTAGTCTTGTTTCTGATAATGTCAACACCTTTAGAGGTGATTCCACTTAAAGTCAACTCCAGATGACCACGCTGGCCTTCTGACAGCCATAAATTGTGAAGACAAAGAAAAAAAAGTCAGAAAGAGATAGATGCCTTGTTACGACACATTGTAGCCTGTGGGTCTATCATGAAGATGCTTGACTCTCTTCCTCTGTCTCGCATTGGCAAGGATACACAAACACACAGCCACATAGCAGTTCCTTCTCACCTGTGCTGATGAGCCCACGGACACATACCCGGTCAGTAGAACTGACCACTGACCGCCCTGATACACTCTCACTACTCCGAGTGGCACACAGTTCATGCTTGGCTCTTTTAGCTTACATTATGTTGTGCGAAAATATACACAAACACCTTCCTACACTTGTGTCTCTTTGCCCAGTTTGTTCACACACATACGCACGTATGCACACACACACACACTACACACACAAAGACAGTGCAGACAAGCATTGCACCCAATTTCAGTCACATCTTTAGATCACGTTTATTCTTGCATTCTGCGCTCGCCGTGACCAGACAACCAATTACTATTAATAACTTTTATCCTCAACTCCGTGCTCAGAATATCTGAGAAAAAGTATTGTTCTCAATCTGGACACAAAGTTGAAACTTCTTAAAGATGTTGACTCAAAGCAAACTACTACTACTACTAGTTTAGAGTTGGAGCTCTGCTTGTAAGGATAAGGGGCATAGACCTAACCCAATAAATACATAACACACATTTTGACCCCTTGTGCCTACCAGGGATTGTGTCCTCTGAAAATGGATAATGTCAGTCTTGTTTAAAGTCAACACTTTTTCTTGGTCCCGAGAGGTTGACTGAAAGCGGATGCCGCTGTATACCATAATCGTAATATGGCATATATTCTATTTCTTCTGAAAATGTACTATGTTATTCCCAGTTTTTTAACAACTGAAATTTCTATCCTAAGCAATGAGTGAAACATCTAATTAAATTTTCTCTCATAAACAGCTATACCCTGTTTACATTCTATACTTTTGTTTTGTTGCCCCAATGAAAAACCAAGAGGTTCGAACATTTGGCCATTTCCATCACCTTGTTCATATTTTTAGCCTATCGAATTCTACAGATTGTTACTTGTATCCTTAAGTGTATAGAGTTAGTAGTAAATAGACAGTCCACCTTAAATTTTAAGGCATTTCTATTAAATAATATGACATACAAACATGACCAGAGATATGCCCACCTACACAATAATGTAATATGGATCTACACATAATTTAATTTGTGGACATGACTGACAATCATCTCAAAAGAAAATCTGGAATTGTCATTCAGACAGATGCATGTTGAACAAGTCTGTTTTTATTTGAAATTTAAAATGACTCCAGAGTGGCAGAATTAAAAATAAAACAATGGAAGCTGATTCATAGCTTTAATGTTAGTATTAGGAAAGAAAATAAAGTGTAATACTGTAATTTTGTATTCACTGGATAAGACAGGACATGAGATGTGATAAACATTATTTGTCCTCAAAAGAAAATTCCATTTATAGATGATGAGACAAATATGTGTATGAGATAGAGTTAAGCATTTATGCATAATATAATATTACAAATGGTACTAGAACAAGGCAGACTCAATCAACGTTGTCTCGGCTTAATGTGCATACTGCTGATGGCTGAGATGAAATTCTCTAGTGCTCACAATTAGCTCTTATGTCCAACAACTGCCCAGTTCTCTCAGAATATTCAGTTGGTTGTAAATTGAGTGGATAGTGTCTTTGCAAATTATGGTCTTCTAAAGAATAATTCAGGGTCCATGTTTCTATATTTCTTTTTTCTTCTCATCTTGACAACCAACAGGTGGCATCACATGTGCTGTGGTTTGGACAGAACATCAAGGAAGCTGTCGACAGCCGACGACTTCACCATCAGTTGCTTCCACCATGGATTCAGTATGAGGAAGGATTTAGTCAGGTAATTCGGTTAACGAGCAGGACTCATCACAAATGGCTTACGACCATATCTGCTCCGCCGTTTTTCTTAACCCTTTCACTGCCACACATATTTCTTCCTCCAGTGCTAAGAAAATTTCACAAAAAGGCAGAATCACCAGTGGGCTAAAACACAATTTCAATTCTGTCGAGATTAAAACCCCTTCATTGCTCTCATGACGTACTAAGTATGTCATAATATGACTGGGTCAGATATGCTATTGACATACAACGTACGTCACCGTAGAACAATGTTTTACAGTGACGTATTTAGTACATCAAGAGAGCAGTGAAGGGTTTAATTGTGTGTCCAGCTGAATGTATGTTGGCTAGTGGTTTCCATCTTACCTGTAATTTGGATACTTATAATCTGTGTGCGTGCCAGACCATGCCTCATTGGATCCCTTTTCTTCTCTATCAAGACTAATAGAGAACACACTGTTTTCATGGGAGATTTTTTAGAATATAGGTCAAACTTATATTGCCCTGCAGTTCAAAGTTTATGGCAAGCATGCACACCTTGATGTTGGTATTTTCGATGATTAAACTGAATGTTACTCAAAGAAAGCATGTTTTGTGTTTTGAATGCGTCATTCTGTCGACCGTACAGTTTGGATCTAACACTCTCACAAGTTTACTATTCAATTATTACTGCCTTTTTAGAATAAAGTCAAACAGAGTAAGCTTTTTGTTGGTTGCCTAAGTAGGAACACAGATCTTTATGCAACAGTGTTGCGTGCAAAATTTCATATGGATACATTCAGTAGTTTACGAGTCCATAAGCCTTTATGAGTTTTGTAGCAGATTTATAGTATAAATATGTACAATATGAGATCTGCTTCTGTCCTGTCTGGCCAGTTTACATAAGACCACTGTTTGTAAGTGGTTGGTGTCTTCTTCATCTTCTATTTTTTCTTCTTTTTCTCTCTTTATTTATTTATTTATTTTTTTAATAGAAATGATATTGAAGGCCTTATTATGTATTTCTGTATGTTTGTAACAGCATTCTCAAACAGATTCATCGGTACGGACTACAGTGTCAATGTTTTGTTCTCAATTTTTTTTTTTAAATCTCGGAGTGACTATTACAGCCATGTGAAAAGTTTATTTGGGTTTGGGCGAGTGAACATTTTTTGCCAGATTTATCTCGTTACTAAAAGTTGTATGGTGAACACTGTTCATAAGTCAGCAGAATTTAGGATATCTGCTTCCAAAGACTTTTGGTCTATTGTGGCCATAAGGCCTAAATAGCCCCTGCCAAAAATTTTTTCTTGTTGTGTATTGTGGTCTTTGATAGCCAGTGTTAGAAAAGTGGAACATGTTTTGTTCTGAAAGTTTTTACCTTGTAATGTGTCTTTCCGGGCCAATTCTAGAGGAATGATGCACTTTTAGTCCTGAACATGTTTTTTTTCTCTTGATGTCTCTTTTGCAGCCAGCACTGGACTAGAAGAGTTATAGACCTCGTCTTCTGAAAGTTTTGTTCTTTGTCAAGTGTCTTTCATAGCTTGTTCTGGAAGAGTAGTAATACTTTTTCTTTTGAAAGTTTATGTTGTATCACGTCTTTCACAGCCAGTGCTAGAAGAGTGATAGCACCTTTTCTTCTGGAAATTTATTCCCGTCATGTGTCTTTCATAGGTGATTCTCAAAGAGTGATAACAAGGTCTTATGTTCTTAAAGTTTATTCTCTATCATATGTCTTTTACAGGCGATTCTCAAAGAATGATAACGAGGTCTTATGTTCTTAAAGTTTATTCTCTATCATATGTCTTTTACAGGCGATTCTCAGTGAGTGATAACAAGGTCTTATGTTCTTGAAGTTTATTCTCTATCATATGTCTTTCACAGGCGATTCTCAAAGAGTGATAGCATCAAAGACACTATACAGATAAGGCAAGACACTCTCTTCTCCACATCACTGAAAAATGCATGTACTGCCACATCCCTCCTATGCGTGCCGCGCCGTTTACATTGCTAGTTTTGTATCCTAGATCTGCCTCAGTTTGTGTTCTAACTCACCTTTCTGGACCTTTTTGGGAAAACAAAAAAAAATGGTGTGCCACGGTTCTTGGAATTTGTATAATCAGTGCCTGCATGGCCACTGCCCTCCTCTTCTTGGGTTTCATGATTCTACCATTGTTGTTTACGGGCTGTACACTCTCAACGCTTTGGGGTGCTGCAAGTCGCAGTATATGCAAAATTGGCTTTGTGTCCCATTATCTGTATATTTTTTTATAACACTTCATGTTCTGAAAGTTTATTCTGTATCATATGTCTTTCACAGCTGATGCTAGAATAGTAATGCACACTTTTTTCTGAAAAATTTTTCTTTGTCATATGTTTTTCACAGCCAGTACTGGAAGGCCTCCATAAATTGGGTCACAATGAGACAGAGACTAAGCTGGGACAGTCCATAGTCCAAGCCATCAACGTCCATGATGGCTGTATTTTTGCAGAGTGCGACTTCCGCAAGGGAGGGACACCTGCAGGATTTTGATGCTTCAGACATTGTAGCATGAATTTTTTTGCGTATTGTTCAAGTGTCAGGATTGGAACAGACAGGGAAATCCTGGTATCCGAAGTGTTGATGTAGGACACACATATAGTGTGGACACATCCAGCATGTCGGTTGTATCGTATGGATGGAGCTAGCATATCTGTGGTCTGGATGTATTAAGTGTATCCTTTGATATGAATGTGGCCAGAGCGTATGTTGAATGCATGCATCAAGCACATCTGTCTTATGAATGTACCCAGGGTGTATGTTAGGGTTACTTTGTACACCTTTCAACCTCCAGGGTGTATGTTGTATGGGGCATCTAGCATCTTTGCAGAATACATGCCTCCAGTATGTTTTTTGAAAGAATACGGTACAATTCTGTTGAGTGGAAATATCCACTGTGTCTGTTGTAAATTTGAAATATGCATCTAGTGTGTTTGTTGAAAGGATATATCTGGTGTACAATTCTGTTGTGTGGAAATATCCACCATGTTTTAAATTTGTATACATGCATCTGGTGTGTTTGTTGAAAGGATATATCTGGTGTGCAAGTCTTTTGTATGGATATGGCAAGTCTGTTTGTTTAAAACTTGCATACATGAATCCAGCATGTCTGTTCTGCGGATGTTGTCCAGCAGCCGGAGCGCCAGTCAAATTGCATGTTGTGCATGTCTTTTAAATTTATGCATATGTGCCAACATCAGACAGACTTTTTAGTCAGAACTTGTTCAACAGCTATTGAACAGAAAAATTAGTAGTCTTGCAACAAGAGTAAAAGGCAAACCAGTATAACTATTGAAGGTTACAGTGTCATACTGTTTGTGGTCATAGGGGTATGTAATGTTTATTGCTTCACAGAAAGGCATCAGATGGGTGAATAGTCATAGAATGAACAAAAAGTTTGAATATTGTTTTCTCGAGATGAATTTTAAAAAGGCATATGGTTTGCACTCACGACAAATGAGTCAAAAGTCGCAGCGGGCAATTTTGAGCTACGGTTGTTTTTAACTATTTTTAACTCAGATACCAAATTTTTTTTCCAGGTTAAAAAAGGTTGAATTTTTGTTTTTTAGTTCTCAGACTATATGATAAATTTCATTCTTTCAAAATTTTTACTTGAGCTCAAAATATGAAAATTTACATCCTATGACAGTTTTTTTTCAGAGCCCTGTGTATATTTAAATCAAATTTCCCAACAGAGATTATTCTTCTGACTTGTGGCCATCATTAAATTCATTGTTTTGCTGAATATTGTCTGCCATAATATTTGTATTATTTCAAACATGTTGTGATGAAATCAGGCACTCATCCAATTGAAGCTACCAGGGATATTACAGCTGAATTGATAGCCAGTCAATTTTTAATCTTTCTTTTCTTCGTTTTATGTTTTTTTCCCTTGAAACTGTTGGACTGTTGGTCAGATCCTTCTGATGTTTTCGTGACCATAAACCAAAATGATACTACAAATTCACTTGGTATCGATAAAATCATGATCTCTCCAATCTCCTTGATTTTATCGCAGTGCATTTCATTTATATTGTCAATTCTTTGTCACCACTGTATTTAGTCCGTATCAAGTGTTTTTTTGCTTTATATCATTTGTTCTATGTTGTTTTTGTGTCATTTTATTTTTCTCAAAATGCTTTTTTTTGTTGCAGTGTTGAAAGTCAGAACCACTTTATCCAGACTGTGTCAGTGCCCATAATTTACATTCCATATTCAACACTCTTATAAAATACATCACTAATCTATAAATGTTTGCAGTATATGCTCAATATATGCTGGATGAGATGTGATATGGGTGGAAGTGTTATGAGGAAAACTAGTGAAAGAATTTTTTACTTTCATAATGTTATACTGTCATGGAAATGTGAAATTACTCTCATAGGAAATTACAAATGCAGTTATACAGTTATTTCTTAAGAGTTTATGTGATGTATACAAGATAGCTGTTCAGAGGTGGTTGAAAGGTGCAAAGAGAACATAATGTTACATGCATTTCCATCCAAATTAACGTAAATATTTTCAGCAGTGTGGTGCTTGAACTGTGAAAACAGTAAGACACCAGAGTGTAAGGAGTCAGCTGTTGACATGTGAAGATTTGCAGAATTTAAACTAAGATACTTGTTCAGCAATAGAACATGTTTTATTGTCTTAAGTCAACCACATTTAAAGTCTTATAACCAACAATTTGCTTGATTATATTTTGAAAATCTTTCAAAATATAAACTGTCTCTTCTTTGTTGAATGCATGGAACACATATTTCCAAGTATCAACTGTTATTGTTCTTGCCTTTTTTAAAGTCATATTCACTTTGTTTTATTTTATCCCACTGCATCTGAATAAAAGTGAATACAAATAGAACTTTGAGTACCTTGGATATAAAGATGACGGCAAAGTACAGAATTTTACCAGCGATCAGTAATCTGTTGATGTAAACAGTCTTATTGGCAACATCCCAGTCTAGCTTACTGTCATACTGTTTTTAGAAGCTGGCCTAGGTCCCAGAAGGCTAAATAGGACATCTGTTCCCATGTGTACATAAGTTTTATAAACCTCTTTTAACCAGAGGCACTCTATTATGCTTCAGATTGTGAGACAAGAGTGAAACTGTCTTGATGCCTTATATGTATTATATATTCCTGTTTCTTTTTGGGAGGCTATAATATATTATCGCCTCAGTTCACAAAGTCTTCTATCTCCACTTTCTAGAAAATCGGTGTTAAGTGCATCAATAGATTACGCTAACATGTACTGTGTTCAGTAATTTAGGTCGAGAATGTACTGGACTATGCAAGCCACACTTAACGATTATATTCATTGTGGATCCTCTATATTACATGTGAAATGAAAACTTCAAAGCAGGATTTCTCAAAATTACAAAAAAACAGAGATAGAACAATTGTGAACTGAGGCAATGGTCTGTTTCATGCTTCATCATTTAGAGTTTTACACATACATGTCTATTGTGGCAAGATTATACAAGTATTTTATTGTTCTCTTCCTTTATTTCCCTGAGGACAATTTTCGTTCTTATTTGGCATAATATCAGAAATCCCAATTTTTACATGATATTAGCAAAACGAAAACATCTCTCTACCACTTATATATTTACTTACTAAGTTCTTGATTCAGAACAATGAATTTGCAGAATATCAGTATGGAATTAAATTCATTTTCTTGTTTGAAACATGTTCCCAATACATTGATATAACTGTAACCGTCATTTTAGCAGAGTGATTAGTGTGACATTTTGAGTCCTTGAGGTAAATGATCATTTCTTATCTAGGGGTGGGTTAAGCCATAAGGCTGGCTGTACTATTCCACTTCATTTGATATGCAACACGATGAAATCAGGTGTTCGTCAAACTGAGGCGACTAGAGAAATCGCATGTTGTTCAACAGTGAATGAATTTTTAACGCATTTTTTTCTTTTCAAAACCTTTCTGTATCAACTTAAAAATGCATTTCAACCTTAAATTTTATGAAATCGATCGAGTGAAAGCCCAAAATTGTAATTTAGCAGCATGGCCTAATAAGGATTAATAAGGATTAACAAAAATGATCGGCCATTTTCTCACTAAATTTAGTTGCAGCAACAGGTCAGCCAATATTTCGACTTCACATATACCCTTTTAATACACAGAAAGGGAAATGAATAATCGTCACAGTGATACCAATAACTCCATAAGCTCAAAATTTGACGAGAGCCTGATTTCATTGCATTGCATCTCATTTACTGATCTCAGATTCAGTTTACCAGCATTGTTGCGGGCTGCAGTTGTCAGTGCTCAGATCTGTTGTGATTAGGCTTCTAGTATTAAAGATATTTTGTTTTCGGTATCATCATGATTTTCTTTTGCTGAGCTTGTATTATGTATTCAGATATTGTTAGGCATACATTTTTTTTAAATATGCAAAATTTTGCTGTAATTATGAATAGATTTGTTCTGACCAAGCAAATGGCTGGAAATCCCTGTCTAAATTCAGTAGAGGGTGTGCAGACACTCCAAGCTGTTCACTACCATTGGCATAGAAAAAAGCACAAAAAATGCACAGGATGAGTGAAAATTGTTCTCAGACCTCATGGTGGAGCAGTAACAAACATCAGAGGGTGTTATATTTTATCAGGGGATACAAACACTCCAATGGGGATTTCCAGGTTTTTGCTTAGTCAAATAAGAACTATTGGCTTTACTTTGTTCTTTATTCACAGTTTGATGTCCAGTTTATTTTGTACTGTTTTTTAGTCAGTGCTACTGTTTTGGCTGTTTACAGACATATCAAAAATGATCCGAGTTCTCAGGAAAGACGGACAAATTTGAATCCGATCAAAGAGTAAATTAGACTTTGTTATTTTCCATTTTTGATCCCCCTGATTTGCAATCAAAACAGTTCATGTCTTTTAGTTTTGGGGTCCATGAATTTTCAACATGTCTGTCTCGCAGATCATATTGTTTCATGTTTATCGTACAAAATCACTAGTGTTATGACATAACGCATGATCTGAGGGCTCTTGAAAATGTCTGCCATAAAATGTTGTCATAGAGCATAACTTTTGTTTGAGCCTACTCACAGCTTACAATGCAAAGATCATGGAAGAGTTTCTGAGCAAATTAGACTTACCTTAGAGTGTCCAAAACCCGAAATAATCACCCCAGAGGAGGTTGAAAGGCATAGGAAAACCAGAACCTGGTTCAAAAGTCAGTCAGCTAAATTGGTCATGGTCAGGCTGGCGTTAACTGTGTGTGTAATTTCTCATCAATCTAGAAGTGCAATTAGAAAGAAATGTGGAACCATTACTTATTAATAATTCTGAGGTGGAAAACTAAACAACAACAACAAAAATCAAACACTTTATGAGAGACATTGTAGTGCTTGGATGAGGTGCTGTGATATTTAGATATATAGGCCTACAATAGGGACAAGAATTTTGCTCAAGAAACATCATCTTCTAGCCTGCAGCCGACATATTGCATTCCAAGCTATCTCCTAGCATGTTGGGATCAGTGTCAATGGGAATTGTATTCCACCATCCCTGTTACCTCCCTTAGCCAGACACAATCGGTGTGTGTTGAACAACAGTGTTAAAAAAAAAAAAAAATCTTTTTTTCTCCTTGTCATTTGAAAGATTAATCACCCAAAAATTTATTTACTATAGTTTACTATAACACATACAAAAAAAATTCCTTTTACCATGAATTGTGTGCAATTTTTTATGATGTACTTGCATTTCAAGGAAAGAATGCAAAAGTGATTTTTTTTTTTTTTTTGGATGTCTTCACTGCTAAACTTGTTCCTCCGAGAGTGCTCAGGAAATTTCACAAAATGGGCAGAATCACCAGTGGATTATAACGCAATTTCACTCCTGTCAAGATTAAATAGCCTTCACTGCTCTGTTGACATACAACGTATATCATAGTATGACTGGGGTCAGATGTGCTTTTGATGTACAACGTACGTCACCGTAAACATGTTTACAATGATGTATGCTACACGTCAGTTGAGCATCTGACCCCAGCCATATTCATATTTGCTTTGTACATCAAGAGAGCGGGGAAGGGGTTGACTGTGCTTTGCTAAGCAGAGGGAAGTAATAGACATTGTCAAACACAGTCCTCATCTTTGTCCATCTTATATTTTATACACTTTTATCTTTGTTGAAATTTCGTCTTATATAAATGGCCTGCCATTTTGTCGAAGTTTGTAAAATGCAGAAATGCAAGTACAGAATGTATGTTTGCTATATTATACAGTTTTAACAAAGAAAAAATGCCTGTATGACATAACTCATTTTTGGACTAATGTTATGGCAAATGTGTTTTTTTTAAGGAGGGGGGGGATGGGTCCTGAAATCGGGATTTTGCTCAAAAAATGTGATTTTGGGTTTTTGTTTTCTCTTAAAAGCCCTGCCTTTTCTGCATGTAAAAATGGTAGTAAAAAATGGATATGCCCATTCTAACGTGTTTGACCAATGGTCATTCAACGTTAGGCCTAGTCTACTGTCGACCAGGATTTGGCTCCTTCTGGCTGCTCCATGCAGTCGCAGATCATCACTATTTGAT
>JBCEWB010105878.1:0-11978 GCA_039654565.1 Peronia peronii | reverse complement strand
TATTCTGTCTTGTAGTTTTATTTTCAGCATTTTTCTTTCCATTGCTCTCTGTGCTGTTTGAAGTTTTGTGACTATCTACCTTGATATTGTCCATGTTTGGCACCCATAAGTGGTAGTAGGTATAATATATTGGTTGAAGACTTTTCTTTTAAGTGATATTGGTATCTTTGTATCTTGAAATTATACTCCAGAGAAATTGATCTGATAGTGAATATTTCTTAAATGCATACAAATAAAGACTGATGTCCATCATGCAAAGGTCAAATTGCGGTTATATTCTTTTACACCTTTCAGCCACATTTGGGCGGCCATCTCTGTGGATCATTGCTGTAATAAAACAAACGACAAATTGTGTTTTTTAAAAAAAAAGTCATTAGCAAAATGAAAAGTAACAAGTCAAGGTCAAGTAGTGGTATTTTCTGATTTTGTTTGAATTATTGAAATACTGAAAAATACTTGGAGCCATTTCAAAGAAAAGTTGTGTTCAGAGTTGTCCTCCCATTTCACGGCTGTTCAACATTCAACAGACATTGTGAAAATATCCTCAGAATTTCAAATATTTTTTTTGTTTAATTATTCGTTGAAGACAATTTCCTTTAGAATGTTCATCTAGACTTGTGTCCAGGGTTATCATTTGGTTATGGGATGTGAGGTATCCAGGTGATGCTGCATCCATGCAGGAATTGATGCAAGCTAGTGAAATGGTTTTCCTACAGAACAGGCACAAAAATGTTTTCTCCTTAGATCTAATATGGTAAATAGCCAACCTCAAAAATCTAGCACGGACACTTCCCATGTAAATTTGCTTTGTTATGGGGACAGAGTCCAGTAAGTGAATCTTATGAATATTTTGCACACAACACCTCAATTTTTTGTACATTTTTCAGAAAAGAGCAAGCAGGATGAAGAGATGACGACCCAGGATGCATGGAATGTCAAGGGCACAGGGGACGTCATTCTGCCCACTGCTGTAGACAAACTGGCAAGGGTGCTCGATCAAGTAGGCTTTTTTTTGTTTGTTTTGTTTTTTTTTATCTTATAAGATTAGGTTGCTTTCAGATATTTGGTTTTGAGAGAACATTGCGCAGCAAGTCATTGATTCTATTTTGTTATGTTATAAATGTCATTAATATCAATGCAGATGGAATCATAGACAGAGAGACAATGCTGTTATAATTAGCTTGTTAAATGAAGGAGAAGTGAGAAAGATAACGTGCACCAGGTCACACTCCTTATACTGACGTGTTCATCCTGCATTCACAGTTTGATTGTGTATGTGATTGTTTGCTGTGTTGTTTGTGTGAAGCAGTGGTTCATGACCTGGGTACGACTGAACCCCACAGGTTCAGTGAGTCAGTCTCAGGAGTTCAGCAGAAGTCAAGACACACACACACAAATAATCTTGTTCAGTTTTGTTTGTCCAATTACCCAAGGTTCAGTGAATGCTTGCATTAACTCACTGGCTGCGGCACTTTTTGGCAAGATCTATACTCTGTAGACGACACTTTTTGGGGTGTTTTCAAAAAATCACTATAACCTAACCATTAATCACAGAGCTGTCAAATTTTCAACAATGATTTATTACATAATGATCTGTTGAGTAAAGCAAAGAGAAATCAATTACCTCAAAAAATGAAATTTTGGTGATTTTTCAAACTTGAAGAAAAATGTGTGCCAAAAAAATCATTGGCAGTCTGCACTCTTCCTCACAGTGTCTGTAACAAAATGTGTGATAATGCTTTTCAAATGTTCTTTTGAATGTAAAATGTCACTGATGAAATCACTATCATCTTCTTCTGACTCGGAGCTACTTTCATAGACAGCTCTTCTCTGAGTAGGTCTAGATGTAGGCATAGGACCAGCCCTAGTAGATGGTTGTGTCCCAGAGGACTTCAAATTAGATCTGGCAGCTGAAGAGGATTTAGGTTTATGACCAGTTTTGAGACCTGTTTTACCCTTTGCAGACACAATCTTCGCTTTCTTTGGCAGATCTGGGACATATTCTGGGTCTGCATCACTATGACTATAAACACTAACTTCAAAATCGCCCGGGTCATCGTATAATTAAATAATTCTATGCCTTTGTTTACTACGTGACGGTTTCAAGGGCGCAGCCATTTTGAATGACTCACAACTATCTCACAGTAACTGACGGAAAAAATTCCTATAAAAATAACTAGAAAAGACATTGAAACAAAACTTGCGGCAAAATAAAGGGAAATAACCAAATTTTAGACAGTCACACTAGTGTCGCAGCTGTTGCGACCCTTCTCAAGAAACAAAATTCCAAAGTGACGATCGCAGGGGCTGCGACTCCTGCAGCCAAACGTCGGACCATTTTAAGTCGCAAACATTGCGACCATAGCAGTCAGTGAGTTAAACTTGTGGGTTTCAGTATCTCCTACAACAAAATCATAACAACAACAAACAATGGGAGACAAGAGATAATTATGGTAGTGGGTTGTTCTTGCAACTGAAAGGATTATTTTACCTCACAAATACGAATGTGAATATTTTACTTATTCATAAGAAATACATAATACATTTATGATGTCTGAAGCTGAAAACCTGTTTTGATGATTCTGAATTGTCTTTGAAAGAATTCAGATCATGAGATGTCTTGAATTTAATGGATAACCTCATATTCAGAATACTTAAACAGCATCATGCTTGAGGTAGATAAAGCAACAGAAACCTTGGCAGTGACATAGAGCACAGTTTCAACTTTTACAGCAGCATTTTCTTTGTTTTATTTATTCTGTATGTGTGTATATATTCACTGATTTGCAGATATTCTCTGATTCCCGAGGCATAGACAACAGTTCGGCCAAGTTGTTCCAGTGTATCCTGCAGGTAGGGACTGTGTTAGTGCACCTAGTTGTGGGTGTAAACTCAATATCTGAATCACATTGAACCTCTTTAAGGGTGGCAATGGATGAGTCATCTCAGACTGACATGCCATACAGATTGTAAATTCCCAAGTCTGGACTTGTATAGCTGAAAACCAAATAGATTATCAATGGTAGTAATTGCAAACACAAACTGTTAAGTCCAAAGTTACAACTTGAAAAAAAAAAAGCAGAATAATATGAATTTTTCTCCCACGCTGATTTGTTTCTAGAAGGCAGGTTTCATATGTGGAGATACATGGTGTGTGTGTGTTCAAGCATGCCTGGAAACGGACATGCATGCTGTGCCAGTGCCGTATATCTCAGTCTTCCTCCTGTAAACTTGCACCATATAAAGGCATGCTGGGAGAGAGTTTTCAAGGGATATTTTCAGACAAAAATACAACTTGACCTAATGTCGCAGTTCCAGGGTTTGTGACTGTTACCGTCGTTATACATAAAGCAAAATTGGAAAATAAACTTTATGAACATTTAGGTGTAAGTATTTGAGAGAGTTTGTCTGCACTTTAGTACTTCTTCATGATTTATATGGTCTATTTCAAGATCTGTTTCAGAAAGATTCATGAATCCTTCAGTTTTGTTGATCCATGGCCATGTTATCACAGTGCATTCCAAGAGGTTTTCACAAGAAAAGAAAAAAAAAAAAAAACTATGTCCCTGTCATTTTAATTCCACAGGCAGTATCGACTGACAAGACAAAAGCAGGAGCTGTTATCAAAGCCATTGATCATGTAAGTTCTAAATCATTGTTTGTGGGAACTGTCTCAGCTAGCTAGAAATGTGAACAGCAGAAAGCAGTAAATCTGTGGTAATAAGATAGCCTGCATTTGTCGGGTACTTTTAGCAGCAGCCTTTGATTTATCCTGTATCTGTTCAGTGACGTCAAATTAAAGCCTTTAGTTATTTTATCAAAACAGTTCACCAGTTTCAGGAAATTCCATCTTTCCATGATCTTGGCCTTGCCTCAGCCATAAATTTTCCACACTTCTTGGTTTGACCCTGTAACGGGTTGCTGAGAGTCTGCTGAACCTAGATGCTCTCAAAATAATACTAGTAGTGAGTAATGTTAATAATTTAATGATGTAGGAAACGCCTGACATACTTCGACATTGGGTATTCCTGAAATCGTGTGCACCGTTGTTGCTGACGACTGACTAAACTGCTTTGTAGAACACAGAACATAGAAACCCTCTATGAGGTACATCTATATTTTAGTATATATTTATAATACATACTTTTAATAGTTAATAAATGATTGTTGAGACAATTATTGATCAGTTTTATTCATGTGTTAGACATCAAAATTGATTGGTCAATGTGCATGTCATTTGCTTTAAAGAAAAAAATTTTAATTTTACAATGCGGAATTATTTTTCCTGCAGTTGCTGAGTTCCACAAGGCGAGAAGTGTTTGCCCAGAAGATGTACACAGCCACCTATAGATCCTGCCCCATTCTCAAAGTGCTCATAGCCAAGCAGGTAGAGGAGTCAGCCTAATTTTTTCTAAGAGAATTTAGTTGTGTTGTTACTATCTGATATTTGCACTTTGACAGAAGAAACAACGTTGTAGAATTCACAATGCAACTTTTACTCCCACCTACCTTTGCTTGCTTGAAATCACAATAATTCCCAGCTTCCTGAATTTTTTTCACCATAATTGGCACATAGTCATTAATTCATTATATGTATAAGTTACAAAAGTTTTCTAGCCTTTTCACTGATTGTGATCAACCATATGGCACAAAAGTTACAGGCTTGTGTGAAATATAGAGGAAGCAGTGATGAACTTTACCCTTAAAAATGTGAGAAGAGACTATTCTTGTTTATATTGTGCTATAGTGCTATTCATTGACATTTAAAACATGACAGTTTAGGCCTAAATGACAATATAACATGAACATTTTATTTGCTGTAGTGTATTGAAATATTCGGAAAAAAGTGGGTTTTGTTTGCATATAAGAACTTATGGTGAGTGTTAGAGAAATTCATTTCTGTTATCAGCGGTAAGATTATCAAGTTGAGGCAATGTTTCTTAACTCTGCTTGTTCTGATGTTGTTTGTGATATTTTTGTCTACATGTAAGTGTGAATGTATTATAGATATTTCTATGTTTCATTAACTGTGAGTGAAATTTCCTTTTGAAGACAGAGCAAAAAAAAAAAAGTTTATCTTAGCTTATCTTGTCTTATTTTATTTGGAAATTAATTCCAGTGCAAAGCAAATTGATCGAGGCTTTGAGCAAGTCAGGTCTTTGACATTTGTAGGGTTAAATCTGTGGATGCAAAGAAAACATTTTTTAATCAAAATAGATGGCTGGCTATGATTGGATTATATGATGTGTTCACAGCGAGATCTACACGGTGACCTCCTGCCAGTGATGGAGAAACTGAACAACCTGGCCACCAGTCAGAAGTCGATGCTGACCGCTATTGTGACCCAATTCCTGACAGCCAGCGGCAAGACCAAACAGAGCAAGACCATCGCACCCAGCAAACAGGTGGATGCTCTAGTGGACAAAAGCTTCACCAAGCAAGGAATCAATACAAAGATGTTTCTGGAAGGTATGTGATCTATTTGTCGTGCAACCAAGGCAAATGAATCCACGGCCATTTTCGGTCATTTTTAACTACTTTCTGACTAAGATACAAAACTCTTTTTTTGTTTTCACCTTTTCTAACCTGAAAAAAAAAAGAAAAATTTTGTTATTATAGTCGGAGAATCGTAAAAAATGGTAAAAACCAACTGTAACTTGAAATCACCCGGGGCAACTTCAGACTCATTTGCCTTGGGCACAAGACGTTTCTTTTATTGTTCTTATTAGCCTCTCAGTCATAAGAAAATTGGATTATGTTGGCTTTAAGTATTTGCCCTGTGTGGGTGAAAAGAATTTTTGTGGGTAGAAATTTGGAATTTGGAAATTTTGGTAGGACGAGCAGCATCTTTGCCTACTCTTCGTCCAATTTTTAACTGCTAAGGATTTTTTATAGTGCATAATGTAGCCTAGAATTTTCAAGATATATTTGCCCTTATGCCCCTTGCCAGGGGATCTTTGAATCCTGAAAAAAGTTCAGGTTCTAATCCTTCAATCCCCCAATAGTAGGATCCAAAATTTGAATACACAGCATCCACGACATTATTTTTTGGGGAAGTAGCAAGTGATTAGCCACAGAGCCACAGAGGCCCCTTGGTATATGGATGGTTGTGTTCTAGCATCAACGAGTTCAAAGGATCCTATCCACGGCCTAATTTCCCCTCAAAGCTTTGTGTTCCTTACTGGGGAGACAACTTTGGATATGATAATAGATATGTCTTGTGACCAGGGGATACGAGTCGGAAGTCATGCTGGGCGCTAAAGATCTATGGTCACTTTTGGTCGTTTTTAACCACTTTCAGATTAAGATACTAATATTTTTTTTTTTTTTTCAGAAAACGACAATTCAACCATTTTTAACCTGAAAAAAGAAACATGTTGGTATCATAGTTGGGAAATAGTAAAAAAAACGGTCAAAAACCGCTTTGACTTGAAATCACCTGGTGCGACTTCCAACTCATTTGCTCTGGGCACAAGACATACAGATATCTGTTCATTACAAAGAAAAAAATAACATTCATGTGTGCTGTTGGTTTTTGCTGTGTTTTAACTTGGATTTCTTTTTAGTTGCCTTATTTATGTGGGAAATGCATAGCAGCCGAGGATTAGTTACCTTGGCAGATTTGCCATTGGTACACAGGATAAAGGAGATTGAAAAATTATTAGATGAAATATCTTGCAATTTTTAGTTTTATACTGGAATTTGACCAGGGTTCAGAAACAGGAAAAGGGGTGTACCTAAGATTAAATTAATAGATAAAATTTCAAACATTGTGTTTTTTGCCCTTAGGTATGAACAAGCTTCAGGATGTAAAAGAACAGACAGATAGCCATGCCAAAGATTAAATATATCAATAACTATCTCACCATTTCTGGTTTCCCTTAGGTATGAACAAGCTCCAGGATGTAGAGAACAGAGAGATGGCTGTATGAAAGATCAAATTTATCAATAATTTCTGGTTTCTCTTAGGTATGAACAAGCTCCAGGATGTAGAGAACAGAGAGATAGCTGTACAAAAGATCAAATTTATCAATAATTTCTGGTTTCTCTTAGGTATGAACAAGCTCCAGGATGTAGAGAACAGAGAGATAGCCGTGCACAGGATGATGGAGACTCTCCTGTCCAAGGGCAAGCCTGAGGAAGGAACCAAACTTGTGTGTCAGGTGTTGGCCGCAGGAGAAAAGTAAGTGTAAAATTCTCCCTTATGTTATCTGTATATACACAACACAATCTACCACTTGCTGTACACAGCACAGACTGCCTGACACTATTGCAGGGTTGCCAGCCCTCCCGGGAAACCCAGGAACAGGAAAGGGAACAAAAATATAGTTAAATGTTATGCCGTATCTTAGCTTGCTATAATTATTGATTCTAATTACACTGGATTTCACCATAAATTTTGTTCTGATTTCTTTTCATCTTGTACTTCATCACTTTCACTGTCATAGGGATATGACTCCTCCACCAGTTAAGAAGAGCAAGATCTACTGCATATAGACCGGACTAGTCAGGAAAGTTTCCTTTCATCAAACCATCAGACCAAGGAATTAATTTCTAAATAGTTACCATGAATATTTATATTCCTGGATTTTACCTTATTTAGAAATACAGTGCATTTGACAATATGTGTAGATATCTGGCGCGTGCATAAATTCTTTGACTGTAAAACAAGTTTAGCAGCGGATTGTTCTTGGTATGTAAAATCCCAGATTTCTATTGACAAGTCTCTGATTTTTTAAAGAGAAATCCCTGATTCAACCGTGATGGGGTTTGCAACTTTTATTTGGTGAAAAAACTATTTTGTCATAGCTCTTTTGTGCTGGGACGGTCAAATGCAGAGTTAGTTCATAGAAACTTCCATTTTCTCCACAAAGCCCTCTTTGATATCTGTCTCATCTCACATGATAGCGAGACATACAGATGACTCAGTCACCCAAGATTGGAAGTTGTACTTGCATGTGGTTGCGAGAGTCCTTCTTTGATTTCATTTGTTCCTATGGTAAAAGGAGTTATGAGAGTGAAAGTGTGGCTGCAATGATCATAGTTAGATAGTTGGATAGTTCAATATTGCTGGAAGGCAGTTTTGAGAAAAATATATATATTTTCTTGTTTCTTCTTTTTTCTTTTTTTTTTTCTTTTGTTTGTTTATTTGTTTGTTATTTTTGTGTGTGTATATGGTTTGGTGGGAGGGGGAAGGGATATTTTTTGTTTATTTTTGCTTTTGTTAAGGAGAGGACCAGCTTTGATCATTGACTCGTGGTTTAGAAATCTGAAACCATCTCTTGCTTATAAATGATGGTGGACTTGATTGGTTTGTATGAACTGAGAAAAGATGGATCCTTTCTAAACTGATTGACCAAATAATGTATTTCACACATTGTCACTCCCATCTCTGTCTATCAGCACCACAGTGACAGCTAGTTCAGTCACACTCTTCATTGATTGGCTGTCACTGTTGGACCCAGAGATTGTCCAGGCCAGCCCAGAGATGCAGCAACGACTTCTCTTTGCCAAGAAATCTGGCGACACCTCTCAGGCTTCAGGTAGGTATGCCAGTAAGGCTTTCACTCTGTATAATTTAAAATAGATAAGATAAGATGATAATAATAATAGAGAGTATTTATATATCGTTTATTCCCATACTGTATGGTCACTAAGCACTTTACAATCTATTATTACCCCGACAGCCCCAAAGAAGACACTCATAAACGTTCTCAGCTTCCTGGGAATCATACAAGGCGGCTGTCTATTAGGCGCTCAAATCCTTATCAGTCTAATAATATCAATTACTGTCTATAGTCAGGTACCCATTCAAACCTGGGTGGAGTCAGGAAATGTATGTAAATTGTCTTTCCCAAGGACAAAATGTCGGGACCTGTCAGGATTCGAACACGGAACTTCAAATCCCGAGTCCGATGGCCCAACCACCAGGCCACCGACACCACCGAAAGATCAGCTTTATTTGTTCTCAAAAGGAAATTCCTTTCATCTTTTGCTAAGACATTACACTGTGTGTTACATACACACACATAGGCACACAAAATTGAAATACTGTTTTAATAGCAGAGCAAGACACTCCCAAAAATTGTCATTTCATAGCATCCAGGTGAATTTAGGCAAAGTGCACATTCTATGCCAAGGGGATATGTAGATTGAGAAAAAATGCTGAGATTTGATTGCAAAGCTTCTGTCAAGTCCAAAAAATGAAACAGTTGTGGCTCTTCTTTTGCATTACATTCTCTATACGTCATTCAAACTTGTGTGGGTGGTTTTCTCAGGAGAACAAAAGTGGACAAAACGATACAAAACAGAATGAAACAAAACCAGATAAGTATTTATGAATAACAACATGAGGGAGAGAGAAGCCAGCACAAAGACACAATTTTTTTTTTCCTTTTGAGAGTTAACAAATGCCACATTTACTGAGATAACCCCCCCCAGGAGAGGTTGAAAGGCGTATTGAAACGGGAACCGGTATGTCTGTTCTGTCAGGACAAAATAATTTTAAAATGTTGCATGGATATTTGAAGCAGACAAAACATTGAAGCGACTCTTTACACTGCATTTGTTGATCTCCAATGCTTGACCATTCCAGGCACGTCCAGACCTCCGGGAGGTGCAGTGTCCAGTCAGGCTCATCTCCTGGCCCTGTTGACCCATCAAAGCAGCTGGGACACGCTGACCCGATGCCTGGCCCAGTTACTTCAGCGGGGCCGTGTGGAAGAGTAAGTGGGACAGTATGCATTCACTGAAAGCTCTGGCATGGGTTTGCCAGCTCTTAGGAGTTTATCCTAATCATTACTACTTTGTCTTGCGCTCAGGACAAACGAGTCAGAAGTCATGCCAGAGAATTTGATGCTACCGCCATTTTTAACTGTTTTCCGACTTAGATACCAATTTTTTTTTTTTTGACAAAACGAAAATTCTTCTTTTAATCTGAAAAAAAATAAAAATTTGGGTATCTGAGTCCGAAAATAGTTAAAAACAGCCGTAGCTTGAAATCACCTGTTGTGACTACCGATTTATTTGCCCTGGGTGCAAGGCATTTGTTTGTTAGTTAAAACATGGCAGTCATAGTGAAGATTTTGCGGTTTCCTTATGACGTGTTAAAAGGGGAAAAATAGCTCATTTTTATGATGTGCCCTAGATCTAGACAGCTCAGAGGCCACCAGTGTCAATTGTGCAGTTAGGCTATATGCTATATTTATTGATAAATCTTTACATTTTTATGTATTATACGCAGGAAATCATCGAATCATTACAAATTTATGTCCCAAATTTCTTTTTACTCGCTACTAAAAAGTTTAGAGAGGGTTTGGTCGTCGTTGGCAGGTTTATATTCATCATGACACTGGCTGGATTTGACATGTTGTTACAATCTGCGATAATCACAGAACAGTGACTAAGATCCATTTCTGTTGCTTTTGAAATATTTTGTATCATACTGATCACAGAATTTATTCAGTAGGTATTCTTCTGAGTGTTTAAGGCTAGTTGTATTTGCTCAAGTCATAACTGACATGAATTAACATTTATGTTTAATAACTCAGAAATACTGTATTATTAGTCTGAATTATAGTTATATGAATACCTATTTCTGAATTTTGAGATTTTGACACAGTCACATTAGAAAGTTTTATACCCATTTGTCCGGAGATATTGCCATCACTTTCATGTTCGTATTGCTTTACATTGTCACCTCAGTGCACAGGTGTTCTATCCCCACTTTCTAGAAAATCAGTGTTAAGTGCATCAATAGACTATGCTCAACAAATACCACGTTCCCTAATTTAGATTGAGAATGTACCTAGTGTACGCAAGCCTCACTTTAATGTTATGTCTATTATGGATTCTCTGTATTACATCTGAAATGAAAACCCGCAAAGCCAAGATTTCTCAGAATGACAGAACGAGGAGATAGAACAATTGTGAATTGAGGTGACGACATATTGAGTATTTGGTGTAGAATTAGAAATGAAGGAATGCCTGTAGGATGTAGTTTGGGCAGATTTCGGCCTCATATGTGTCAGAGCACAAAATTTACAAGAGACTGAAAGACTTGAATATACTTTGCATAGACTCATGAGTTGGTTTTTTTTTTTTTAATTTTTTTTTTTATTAATTCAAGGAGTTTATTTGTGATGAGATTTTACAGAGCATCAACATAATCATGGCTACACCGGGCCCAATTAATGAGTTTTCCCATCCAGTGAATTTCGTTAAGACTTGAGAAACAGTAAACAAAAAGGACAATATTTCAGTTTTGAAAGTTGATGAGAGAAGATTTACTAGGCCAGGTGTCAATGGTCTGTCAGTTAATTGACGTACATGTCCGTGATGTTTCCAGAGTGGATCCAACAGCCGTGCTGGACTTTGTGTGGGCATGTGGACACATCCCAAAGATCTGGCAGGGCCGAGAGAAAAGGACGCAAGAGGTGAAACTTCTCTGTTCTATTGTATATGTGGGCTGTAGCATATTGGTGGCTGTTGTACAGGGTTATTAGAAAAGAATGAAACGATTTCATGACACATTGCTTCAGTTTTCAAGCATCGTTATGGGGTGAATCAGTGACTATTTGAAAGAGGGATTTTTAAGTTTTGAATAGAATTTTCCTCTCGTTTATGGTCCATCGCTACCAATACCCTCGATGACCTTAAACATGGAACAACGGCGATCAACTCAGTGGATCGTGATATGCTGACACCCCTCTGAGAGGAGTTCTCTTATCGCATTGATATTGCCCAGGCTGCAGGTGGGGGCCATACTGAACATTTGTAAGACAGGAAATAAACGTTGATAGTGAGCAGAATACTTGTGACTTAGCTGGAGTTTTCTACTGCTTTTCTCTATTAACTCTACAAGTGCGCCGCCCGTATATATCCAACAGGTGAAACGTTCTCTATAGTGCGTATCCCGGATTTATACGGTCTGGCCTTTCCTGCTATATCCGTCGCATCGCTGTGATACTTCTCAGCTT
>JBCEWB010105867.1:0-11979 GCA_039654565.1 Peronia peronii | reverse complement strand
CCATTTTTATACGCAGAAAAGGCCGACCTTTTAAGAGAAAACAAAAACCCAAAATCGCATTTTTTGAGCAAAATCCAGATTTCAGGACCCGCCCCCCTCCTTAACTTAGAGGCAGTATGGCATAAATGTTTCTTCTGTGAAGTAAGTAAATGAAATTTCATTTTTTTTTTTTTTTTTTATGTCATCAGGTGAGATATCACCTGATTCAGTTTAAGTACTGTCAAATTTCATGGAGTTCAAAGTATATCTGCTTGGGCAGAATGACTCAGAAAAGAGCTAATACCTCAGGTATATTTCTCTGACATCTGCCACAAAAATGAAATGGTACTGTCACATTGTAGAGTTCTTGATCTATGTTAGAATAAGGTTGGCAAGGGCATAGCGAATGTTCAGGGGTTTTGTTCATATGATTGATGCAGTGGGATTGTAAGCAGATTGTTTTGATAGCTTAGATATTCCTCATCAGTTTCATTTTATTTATATCTGCTGGCAGGACTTTTCCTAATCAACATATTGATAGAGAATTTTCCACTTATCATTTTGTTCACAGAACTAAGGTCGAAATCAGAACACGCATTAACAGACTCGGAACAAGGGGAGGCAACTCGACCACAGAGTTCATTGGACTGGGAGGAAGATTCTGACAACAGGTAACTTTGGAAACTTAACATCTAGGTCTACATTTCATAAACCTCAGTGTGCAGACATGTCTCAGTGTAAAAACAGTGCCCATTCTTAACATTAAAGTTTTTCTCATTACTGTTATTGTTATTGCTACGAAATAATGAAATCTCATGAAATACGAAGCTTTTAAGTTCTGAAACATCTTGGCAATACCAATTTTCTTCTTTCACTAGTTTTCATGACATACAAAATAAAAGTAGAAGATAGCAAATCTTTATATGCTGCTTCAGCTTCTGGAATCAAAGTCTGAGAAATTCATAGAAAAATCAAATGCATGCATTGTGAAATAAAATTACAGTATGGAATTTTAGAGACTTGAGATTTGACATGTGGAATCTCAGATGTTTGTGAACAAAATTGTAAGTTTTTCATCTGTTCTATCTCCTAGTTCATCAAGTAGCAATAAGAGAGACAATAAAGGTGACAATGCTAACCCTGATGGACAGATGGATGACTGGGTCAAGACACTGGAAGAGTTTGACATGGGCTCAGGGTCAGAGATGCTGCGCCAGATTGGCATGAGCCTGCGACAAAGATCCGTCATGAGCTTGGACAGAAAGATGCAGCCAGAAAATTCTGTGGATAACGTGAAAAAACGCTCAAAGAGCTCATCCAGAATGGAATCTGTTGGCTCGAACTCCAACATGAGCTTAAAGCCAAAGCCTGTGCCCAGCAGTAAATCTGAGGCTGCCATGAACAAAGATCAGCTCATCCGAGAGCTTAATCAGTCCATGCTGGAAAGCCTTCCACCATCCAAAGATCCCAACAGATCTGACAATGCCGCCAACTCTTGCGGTGCTCTCTATTCTAAAGTGTCCCCTGCCACCAAGAAAAGATCACAATCTCCGGCGGTTCCACCGAAACCCAAACCCAAACCCAAACCAAAAGTGCCACCCAAAAATTTTGCCAATGCCGGTGAGAAAGAGCAAATTCAGACAGTTTTTACCCCGAATCCCCTGCAGCTACAGCGCATTGTACTGGAGAAATTGAAGCCCTCTGAAGATTTTGGATTTTCCCTTTCGGACGGATTAAATGAGAAAGGAGTTTATGTCAGTGCTGTTAAAAAGGGGAGTCTAGCAGATAGGTGTGGCCTGCGAGTCTTTGATAGGATTCTACAGGTAGGTCTGGGTTGTTCATAATATTCTGTTTAAAACAAAGTTTGCCTGTAAATACCACCACATTTTGTGAATTTGCAACTATGGTTACATGGTTTTACTCTAGGAAGTGTCAGTTGAAACCTCTGAACAGAAATGTTTCTTCAATATTTTTTCAAGAAATGACAACTTCAGGCCTGGATGATGATACAAGATCAGTTCCTCGTTATTGTACTATATATTATTTGGGAACAAATTTCAGTGCAAAGTATAATTGGCAAGTCTATGGGAAATCAGTCATGTGACACTTCCAGATCAAGTAATTTGGTGACTTCTCAAAGAGGATCACATATGAGTAAAGTGGCCATGTGACACTTTCAGGTTAGGTCACTTGGTGACCCCCACAAACAGGACCACATTTTGCACATGTGAAGACTATGACTTTGTGAGTCAAACCCATTTGCCTGGCTCAAGCCACTATGAGAGCATGGATACACTGTGATCATCGCATTCACAATGACAAGATCTCTTGCTAGCTCCTTCCAGCTCTTATTTTAACACTAGCCTATCTATAGTTCATTTGAGGTCTGCTCACAAGTATTCTCCATTGGTCACAATTAAATAAGGCATTCCTTGTAATATTGCTAATTCTGATTTCCTCTCTGTACTACAATACATGTATTTATTTCACAAGTTCAGCCATAATACCTCTCTTTGTCAGAACACTGAGTTTGTTATTTCAAACAAAACAGATTTTTTTCTTTTATACTAAACGTGTACTAAATGCTTTGAAACATTATTGAATAAGAAAAAAAAGCTCATGTTATCACTTCAGATACAAATGAGGAATAGAAGTACATATTATATTACTAGATCGCTTTTTTTCTTTCTTTATGTTACATCCTTCCACATTTACAAGACTAATTTTTGTGTTGCCCATTCCTTCATTGTCTCAGAAAGAGAGCTAAAATATTAATAAAAATACATCCAAAGTCTGATGTCGCAAATATTGAATCACAGGGAATGTAGTGAAAAAAAACTTCAATTTTCTTAAAAGTGCAGTCTCATCACTAAGTACCAGTTGTATTTGTATTTCTCAAATGTTAGAGAAACTGGGATTAGTTTACAAATACGAGAGATGTTTTGCATCTTTTGGCAGGTCAACAGAGTGAAAACCCGTGACTTTGACTGCTGTTTGACAGTTCCCCTGATCAGCGACTGCGGCAAACAGCTGACCCTGGTGGTCTGTCGCAACCCATTGTTACAGCCATCATCGCACAGCAAAAAGGATGAGAAGTTGGGACAGAACGGTCTAGTCTCTTCGGATGTGGAGAGGAAAGGAGTTGTCAGTGCCAACAAATCTTCAGCAAAGATTGGCACAGTGTCATAACACAGGAGCTGGACACTAATATCCTGAGACCATAGAGTATTAGATATGATAGAATAATTACATAATTTCTCTTCATCCATGTCATTGCAAACTTTCTTTGGTTACAGTTTACTATACTCTGTATATAAACCGAGCAAGTCCACACATTTAATGGTAGACAAACAAGATATGGTAAGAAACGATAGTATAAAATTTTTACCACTTCATTCACCTGTTTTGATTACCATCTTGTGTACAATATATGCAAATTAACAATTGGCAAACATATCACTCACTCTGATTTATTCATTCACTCACTCTCTCACTCATTCACTCACTCACCCATTCAGACCCTCTACGATTCACAAACACTTTTAGCTAGAATATGCCATTTTTTGAGAATTTACAAATTCAATTTGCTTGTTATCTTTAGCCTAAAGTTTGATTTTTACACACAGATTTTGTCTCATCTCTATCTGATCATTTCAGCCATGTGAGATTAAACTAAGACAGCCAAAACAATTTCAGATTTTGAAGAGATAGAAAACTATAACATATTTTTCTTCAAAGTGGAATTTGGATGGTTTAGACTTTTTTGAGAGCATTCTTTGTCTGTCTCATATCGTCTCTTTCCTCGATAGAACAGTTTTGTACAGTATATAAGGTCCTATAATTTCTGGATTTTGTCTTAGTATACAGACATTATGGCTAATAATAAACTTAATATGTGTGTGTCTGTGTGTATGTCTGTGAGTGTGTCAGGCAATAATATTTCTGCCAGATTTATGAGATGATTATTGGTCTCTGTAAGCCTTGTGTGTGATCATGGAAATGATGGCCTCAGAGGTGTTAAAAGGCCTCAAAGGAGACTTCAGAAACTAGAGGACATTAGCAAGAAAGCTAAACACAGTAGTGCTTGTTATATATGTGCTTATGATATTATCTGTTAGCTATTTTGATTTTTTCATTATGAGATCCTGACATGGTTGGCATCCCACTGTCTTGCTCATTTGGCCGAGATGTATAAGTAAATTCTGGAGTGTTATTTGCAAGCAACTCTATAATTTAAGGCAGCTAGCTGCAGGTACAAAGTTTAGTTTTTAAATAATTAATATGTGCTTTGTTTTTTTTTTCCCCGAGTTTTATTCTCACTTAGAGAAAACATTTTTTTTTATTTTTACTTTTCTTAGTTACCATTGAATTTTTAAGCAGCAAATTTTGCAAGAATTTATCTTATACTTCACTGTATTAATATAAATTTATTTGCTCTACGGAGTTCATTTTTAAGGTGTATTAAATGTATTATGATGTGGCCTTCAGATTTTTACAGTTTGATGACCTTTTACAATTAGCAACCCTTTTTTTTCCCAGGAAGTATTTGTTTTTGATGTGTTAACATGCTAATTTTCATTCTGAACACTACATAGCTTAGCCATTCCCTGCAAATTAACAATTATACACAGGCTATACAATTTTGTTTCTTACTCACCTATATGGACGTGTGGCTGAGAGTGAGTGCTAATAATGAAGTTGTCACAAAACTGGAGATCATTTACTAATAGCTTGAAGGATTTTTTTGTTGTTGAGTTTTTTGAAGTAGATATCTAATGATTAGTTTCAAAATATTTCATCGCTTTCATGAAAACATTTTGCTCTAATTTTGCAATGTTGGCAATATTTTGGCTTGAGGGAAATTTGAGATCTCTCGTCTGACCATTGAAATATATGTATATTTTGTATTGGGATATAATATAAAATGGCAGAAAAATAAAGACAAAAAAGAAATAAACCAACAGTTTTGTAGCAAATTTATTTTAGATTCTGTATTTACACTTATACCCATTGCCTGCTTATTTTTCCATTTCCATAGTACCCACTTTTGAGTGTGACTTTAGCAACTTTAAAAATGCAGTGGCATAGGAATGGACATGTTTATTCAGTGTTTTGTCCAGCTTTGTGCAAGATATGAGCATGTTACAGTGCTGTGTCAAGACAATCATTTACACTTTAATCATCATTCATAGTGTTTTAAATCATTTGTTTCTTTATAAAGTAGAAAGGTTTTGGATTCTAGTAACTAATTATTGAGAATTGAATGCATAATACCAGCCTTTGTATTGCTTGGCTTTGAATGAAAGACTTCAGTTAAATCATTTTATATAAGAATCACTTCCTCGTGAATTTTTTTTTTCATCCTCTCATAGAAGTGTTTACATAGTTCATCACTTGAAACAGTTGCTGAGATTTATCTCAGAAGTCATATGGATGTGGCAGAATATCTCTCAACGGCCATGTACATTCATCAGCTATGTAGTTATGACCAACCCATACCAAAAAAGACCAGTGTCCCAATCATCAGATCATATCCCTGTCAGTCATTTCAGTGTGTAATATTACAGTCAGTCTGCAACTGGTTCTTATTACAATGGACATGTGATGTTCTGAATCTCTCAGTGCCCACACCGTGCTAGTGCACACTTTGTGTATCTACTAATGTGAATTGCCATATGTCTTATGCCCAGGGAAAGTGAGTCGGAAGTCGCAGCGGGCGATTCCGAACTATGGCCTTTTTTCACTATTGTCCAACTCAGATACCAAATTTTATTATTTTTTTTTCAGGTTAATAAAAGTTAAATTTTCGTTTCGTGAAAACAAATTTTAAAAATTGCTGTCTAAGTTGGAAAATAGTTAAAAACAGCTGTAGCTTGAAATCGCCTGGCGCGACTTCCAGCTCATTTGTCCTGGGCACATGACTTATGACAGAGTTCCTTGTGTTCTTCATTTGGGTCATGGATCACACTATCGTATGAACAATTATTATGTTATGAACTGTTGCAGAGCAGTTTCTTTTTATGTCAGTAATACCAAATGAGGCAAGAAGAAAGACTTAATTTTCCTTACATTTCATTTAAAAAGGCTGATATTTTCTGCCATTTTTGCAGTGCAATTTCAGCCAACCACATGACCTATCCTGTGATCCAGTCACATATGACCCAGCCCCTGATTCAGCTTCATGACCTAATCCCTGACCCAACCACATGACCTTACCCCTGACCCAACCACATGACCTTGCCCCTGACCCAACCACATGACGTTGCCCTTGATCCAACCACATGACCTAGCTCTTGATCCAACCACATGCCCTAGCCTGTGATCATCTAGAGATTCAGAACAAATCCATTGACAGATAAATGGGATAAATCCCATGGAGTTTCAACTGTTGCATTTCCTTTGTTGGTTTCCTATTTTGAGTTTTTGAATTTCGAAAGGAACCCAAAGGATTTGATAGTTGTCCAGGACATGGAAATCAGAGCTATCTACAGTTTGGAAGACATCAAAGATCTTCCTGATGTCCTAGCAGTAGTAATCCTTATTATGAACTATGTGTTGATGAAAAGGTTTGCATTCTTTTTGCCACATGGAGATTTTTTTTTTTTTGCGTTTCGCCTCCTGCAAGGCATTAGGAACACATGGAAGAGTCTACCAATAATTTGTATATTGGACTAAAATACTGGTAGACTCTCTCACATGTAAATGCTGAATATTGTTGCTAATGTATCTAACCCAGTTGAATAATATTGTTGACTTTAAACAAAACAAAAATTATGACAAATATCATAGAAATAAGTATAAAACATAAATTATGAATACACTGTTTGGTGGTGGTGTTTGATTCTGCAAACAGTGTTACAGATAAAAGGTTTCGTTGACAATGAAAATATCCGACTTCAAGTTAGTGCAACCCTGCCTATGAAGTAAGAATCATCACTGCAAAAAGAAAATGACAATAAACCAAGAGCTGATATGTACAGTTTTCAAAAAAGATAACAGAAATTTTGCTCCTACTCTTGGGGTACCGAGTACTTGTCCGCGTCTTTTCTTGTGCAGATCCCAATTTTCGGTCAGAATTTCATAAGGATCTGACAAGAAATGGACAGGATATATTGTACTGACCAGTAATGTCAGGACTGTTGGAGACTGTTTATCCATTTGTTTAATTGTTTGTTTAGTTGTTTTTTTTTTGTGTCGTTATTATTTTTGGGGTGGGGTTGGGGATGGGGAGGGGTACATTTCATCTCATTCATAAAAAGCACATAATTTCATAATGGAGCTACAAAAAACTATAGCATGGGGGGGGGGAGGGGGGGGGGGAATTCAAAACATGGAAGGGAAAGACATAATTTTGTGTGAGACCTGATGATTTACATGACTATTTCAGCTCTGGGCATTGCTGTTTTATATATTTCTTATTTCTTATGATCTGTCCCATGTTGAATGCAGATAAAATTTTGCATTTTTATCTCACTTTAAAATACCCTTGATTTTATTCGTCATGCAATATTTGTTCCTAGAAGAAGTTCCTTAGGTATCATTCTTTTATTATGCCACTGTCTAAAGTTTTGGAGGCTCAAGTAAATATGTGGCTTCATTTGCCGTTTAATCACAGTTTTAAGTGATGAGTGGAAATGAGCTGGTTTCTATTTTTTATTTATGCTTTTTAGCCTTGTGATGTTTTTTTTTCTTTCATTGCCCAATAAAAGGACTCGAATACAAATGAGAATGCATCTACAATCTACTGTCATCAATACCAAAGCACAGAGATGGATTCAAAGACTCCAAGTCTCTCTATAGCTGAATCGGATCACTTAGTATTGTTTGCAATCCACTCCATAGATATAGTTAACTTTTGGCCTCAATTAACGGTTCTGGTATTTTTTCACCTTTCAGCTTCCAATGGGTTATTATCTGGGTGGTTAAGGTAAAAGTCATGAACTCCTGTAAAATGACCAGATGAATGATAAGTTCAAGCTGTTTACTTTGCTTTCCATGATCCTTTATCCATCTCTTGAACCATTTTGTTAGTAACATTTTCATTGCATGAAATATGGAATTTTAAAAGTATACCTACCGAATCAAATATTTTACACTGATCATATAAATTAGGTCATACTAAAACTAAAAATATTTTACATAGATTGTACTGGATAGATCATAATATTCATCGCCAAATTTTACAAATGATTTTACAAAAATAATTTTACCATATATTTATTGTGCCCATTTCTCATTATCTCTGAAAACTTTGACTCAATGCCGGCCAATCTAGTTATCTCATCTTTTGAAAACAGAAAAGCTTCATCGCATTGATAGGAAGAGTTGACACCCTTTATATTCGATATTTTCTCATCCTCAGACAATATTTTAAATGAAGGACATACATATTGCTATAACACGTTACAGTGGTATACAAGTACGAATGTTTTTTTTGGCTGTTGAATAAGGTATCTTGAAAATAGAATTATATATATCTGTTATTTCTTTTTTATACACATTCTTTATACTCAATTTACAAATTCAACTCTGAATTCCTATGTTGCTTTAAACAATTTAAAGCTGGAATCTTTATTTTTGTGGTCATGATCTTTGGTGACCACTTTGAATTTATTAATCCTAGCATTGCTGTGTTTGAAATGATCATTTACAAATCAGTGAATGGATACTGCAGTTTTCTGTTGTTCTGTTATGTTGTAAGTTGGTTGCCTTTCTTTCTCATGTCTTAGTTTTCAGGCCCCTGTTACTTTTGTCTCAGTTTGATATAATACTCAATTCAAGAACAGTTCCTGCAATCAGACTTGCATTTAAGTGGACTGGACAATCAGTCATATGGTAGATTTACCACTTACATAGTAAGAAATCTTGTTATATCTTGCTATATTCTTGTTGCCTTTTTTTTTTCCATGTTATTTTACTTTGCTTTGTAAATTACTAAATACTTTATGAAAATCATCTATTCCTTTGATATTCATGCAGATCAAAAGATTGTTCATGTATTGCATTCTTCTTGTGTTTTTATAAAGGATTAAAGCTGTTGAAAAGTACACGTATATTATTGCCTTCTGGAGTTTTGTACATCTAAGTTCATGTGGATAAATAACTGTCTTACTTCTGAAGCATAGGGAAAGATTCAGTTTCCTTTAAATGTCAGGATTTAATAACTCATGCAGCAAAAGCATGCATTATTATTGATGGAAATTTTCTTCTTTAGATTGCCAGGAAATTGTTTGATGTTGTGAGTGAAATTCTTGAAAGCAATAATCGGGAACTAAACCAGACTTTTGTTTATGGTATCCAAATTTATTTTTTAATTTATATATACAGATGTATGTGCATGAAATGGAAATACTTCGTGTTACTTTCATTATATGATTTATAATGAAGTATGTCTGGCTTTATTGAAGGTTAGTATCTTACCCATATCTGTTGGGTGCATATATCAAGATTTATCTGCTTCTCTATTGCTGTTCTGAAAATCTCCAGCGTTTCAGAATGATGTTTATAAACCCTTCAGTGGTAGCCAAAACAAAGAAAAAAAGCTTGGATTGAGATTCTATTTTCTACTGGAAATCGGTCAGTAACAAAAGAATTAATTGTTGCTAATAATTTTCTCAAATAAGTTTCTTTGATCATGGAAAAGCAATTAATTTAACGTGACTCATCCCAAGAACACATAGTTTTGTTTATATTCTTTTGTGTATTATTGTTGCCTGACTGGGTGAACTGGGTTGGATGTCAAAAAGAATTTTGTTGAAAAAAATCAGATTTTACTAATCAAAGAGTTCATAGGTTTTAAGTTTGGAATGAATATCTTGGTGTGGAAGAGTCATATAGAAATATATTTTCACTCATTTCTTCTCCAGTGACAATAGTAACTTGGAGAAAACTTGATATTTTAATTGGTGGCACAACAGTAGGCCTATTATATTATCATTATGTCAAAATAATTTTTTTGTTTCAGTATGTAGGACAAAAGACCTGCCCAACAAAGTTGAGGTTGTTGGTGTGATGTTTTACCATTAGTCCTTTCTGTTGAGATGCTGCTGTATAACATGTTGCATACCTCAACCACTCATGCATTAAGATTTGTCTTCAGACTGAAGTTGTCAGGTCTCTGTTGTCTTCTCTATTCTCTATCTGTGATCTCTGTCTGGGCTTATATTCTATACACTGTCTGTTTTCTCATAGTCATATGGGGACTCTTAAATGTGATACTGTAATGTTTATAGGATAGAACAAACATTGAAATAAAGTCTGTTTTTTGTCCAGTTTGTGTAATTTGAACTTTGAAAAATGTTAGTAAAAAATGATTCAACCTGAAACTCAATAGTAATATTATATTAGAATACTATGAGCTTCTTTTCAAGATGAGCTCATAATTAAATGTTTATTTCACAAATTTAATTGATGTATGCAGTTTATTTGATTTTGTCAGTGGTTCTCTGGTTTTTCCAGTTTCTTAGTTTGATCCATGCATATCTCTTTATTTGTGCTGCTGGTGTGTTACAGTACACTGGAGTAATCTATCAAATGGTGTAGGCATCAAAGTGAAAGAAAACCTTTGAACTCTTTCTCACAAAGATAGCTTGAAGTAATTCTTAGCATTTCATAATTCATGTAAATTATTAGGGAATAAATCTACGTGTATTTGGCCCAAAGGACTATAGGTACCAGCCATTAGTGATAAGTAGTTACATAACTGACAGTGAAAAGTTTCACCATCCAATCGACCATTTTGGACACTGTTCTAAGATATGGCACAAGTCATTTTCAGCATTTTTAAGATAGCGACAAAATTTATATTGAATTAATACAGCACTATTAGCCAGCATTTCTTCTTTAATGACATTCTCTAACATGTTCAGTAATGCCCTGAGACATCAACTGCATTTTGGCTTAAGTCTCGACTTACAAGAGCAGTGACGGTTTGGCCTTGTAGTCCTACAGTCGACAAATCTGGTCGGAAAAAAAAAACTCCAGAAAAGAGAATAATTTTCCGTTTTGTCCCTGTTCTGTCATACCTGAGGCAACTCTTGGAGTGAATTCTGTCATATTAAAACTGCAGCCAAATTTTCATTTCAGCTTTATTTGTTTACGTCATATGCAATGTAAACCCTTTGTTCTTAAGTTTGTATAATATTATCATGAAATGAGGAGAAAAAAAACAGTGATTTCATCCAGACTTTGGCTTCTGTTGTTTGGGTTATAGTAATGCATTTCTTTGATAATTTGTTTGTTTTGATAGTTGATCCAAACTGTTTCGTATGAAGTTGATCATGATAATGAATATGATGAGGAATATCAGAATAAAAGTTGATGATGATAATGAATATGATGAACATTAGGGAAAAAAAGTTGTTGATGATGATAATGAATATGATGAGGAATATTAGAATAGAAGTTGATGATGATAATGAATGATGATAATGAATATGATGAGGAATATCAGAATAATAGTTGACAATAATAGTGAATATGATGAGGAATATTTAGAATAAAAGTTGATGATGATAATGACTATGATGAGATTGTGACATTGACAGTTGGATATGAAATATAGATGGATGATGATGATCTTGATGATCATGACGATTATCCCCGACACAAAGCAAATGAGATGTAACACGATGAAATCAGGCACTCGTCAAATTTTTAGCATATGGAATTATTGGTATCAGTGTTAAGATCATTCAGTTCCCTTTCTGTGTGTGAAAAAATTTTTGTTCTACCTTAAGTAGAGATATTGGCAATTAAAGACAATGAGGATGGCCTGTTGCTGCAGCTGAATTTCATGAGAGAATGGCAGATCGTTTTTGTAAATCCTTATTAATCCTTATTAGGCCATGCCATTAAATTACAATTTTTGGGCTTTTACTCAGTCTGTTTCCGCAAATTCGACTCTGAAATGTATTTCTAAATTGATATATAGGACTGGAGGGTCAATGCGTCACATCGGGTCTTCGCGTCACCTATGTCCGCATCATGTCAGACTGTACC
>JBCEWB010105856.1:0-11980 GCA_039654565.1 Peronia peronii | reverse complement strand
ATTTAGCCTCTTCGGATACAACAAAATAGCGATAGAACGAAATGATTTCCATTCCCCGCAAATTTCGTTTTAACCGTATTCAAATGCACTTGAATAAAATATCTAACACGCGACACTTCATTGGCCTCATGCCAGATTCTCCCCCATCGCTGTCCCCAACATAGTGCCGAGAGTAACCTAGCCTAGCCGAAGTGGTCACTGAATGGCAAGACACGTGTATATCTTACCTAATATTAGGTTAGAAGCTACACTTGTCTTTTCTTTATCCATGTGCGTCCACCTATCATGTTATGAATTATTCATGAGCTCCCCCCCCCCCCACCTCTTCCCCCAAGCCACTTGGCCAATCTCATTGCCCGCCACCCATCCCCTTCCTTTTAGAGCACATACGGTGAACAAAACAGCTGAAATAATAGCTGTGAAGCGATTATGTTAGTAAGTGTATTTGATCCACTTGAAACTCGTGCAGTTTCTGAGTACCAATGGGCGTACTGGTGTACTAATATTGTGAGTGCCTTGCGGTACAGGTATCCTGTTATAAGCGATTCAACTGTCACGGACCACTGCTATACGAGATAATATTTTACCAAAGCCAAAGAAAGAGTGGACATGGAGATTGGTGGCGCTCCTGTTATAAGCGATTTCCTGTTATTATATGCGGTCCTGTTATAAATGGTTCCCACTGTATGTCCATTTCTCCTTTTTACTGGAACCAAGTTCAAATTTTGTCTGTGAAATGAAATCTGCAAATTGCTACCATCAGGTTGTGTAAATAGAGCAATTACGTAATAATTAACAGAACAATGACTAAAAAACAGAAGTACCAAAAAAGTTTAGGAAAAAAATCATATAAATTTATTCAAGTGAATTCTGGTGATAACCCAACAACAGCTGTAACATAAGTACAGTAACAGTTCTCTCCATCCAGTGTCTGAAACATATGAATATGGAAATGATTCACACATGCATCACATTTCAATGCCTTGGATAAGATTAAAAGTTAAAAAAAACTCTGCTGCAGTAGTGGGTAAGAATGGAATTAAAAATGCCATGTACATTAACTTGCACTCATTCCATTACATACACACATACACTCACTTTTTCAACTGACAATGCTGACAATACCAATTGTGGTGACCAATACTCTACCATACAATAAGATTTCTATCAGATCAGTTTTACCATCTTATTATGGTTATAGTATACATGCAACAAATTTGTAATTATTACAAATATTTTAATTCCATAACAAGACGTTCCCATCATCAAAATCCTAGTTCTTTATCCCTCTCATATATGTTATATCAATTATCATACTGTATTCTTCTGATTGTTCTTAAGTTTGACAGCTGTCCAAGACCTGCACTGGATCTAACTCGCTATCATCATTACGTATGACATCCACCGAGATTTAACAAAAAAAATATTTTGGGTATCCTAGATTTGTTGTCTAATATCTGTAGTGTTCAGGCTTGAAGGGTCCATTCTGTGGGATACCAAGATAGTCAGCCTGGTCTTTGGTCAGTTTGGTCAGCCTGACTCCCAAATGATCTAAGTGGGCAGCTGCTACTTCTTCATCAAGCTGGAAAAGAATGGAGAGCAGTCACTTAAAATACTTCCGCTATAAATGTATTTAGTAAGTCCTTCAAAGAATGCAAAACAAGAAATATATGCCAATGGAATTTCCTCAGTTGATAATATAATCTTTCACATCTGAGACTGATAAAGTTTTAAACACACAACGAAAAAGAAAGTGCACAGCAGGGCAATGGATCACTGGACTGTCAAGTGTATGAGAAATGTAAAATGCACTGTGATGTTATGGCATAGTTAAATTTTCTTAAAAGAGAGCCAAAATTGAAAATGCACAAAGTCATTTCATTGTCTACAAAACAATATATTCAGTATATTTACAGTGGAAACCTGATAAAACAGGATTGCTGGAACCAAACAAAAAGTCCTGTTATAAGCGGATCCTGTTATAACCGACACACAGTGAATTAGAGGAATAAAACATTGCTAGGCTAGCCTATTGCCTGATAATAGGAGACATTTTTTTTTTTGATGGACAGTCTCCCTTCATTGAATTCTTTTACTTTTACGTGATTCAGCAAAAACCATGGTGATGATGATAACAGTATATTAACATTATATTGGAAGTCACAGTATGTACTAGTACTAATAGTCAACAGTCTTACGGAGCAACCACATGGATATCTAACACATGACACTTCACTGGCCTTGCACCTGACTCTCTCCCATTGCTGTCCCCAATAATAGTGCTGAGAAGCGAGCCTAAACGCACTGAAAGTTCAAGGGTATCATATTACCTCACCCATGTTCCCCTTCTCCTACTGTACTTGTGCTCGATCTCTTACATGCATTGGTTTGGGACTAGGGTGAAAGGCAATAACCACTATGGTGATGTGGGGATTAGGAAAATTATCGAAGTGATAAAATATGCGATGGGAATAAATCTTGCTTAATCCATGTCATACAGCCGTTGAAACACATTGCTAGATCTATATTAACACCGCAAAATATGTACAAAAGCAGCTGCACGTGTCAGTTTTCACCATTGTTGATTGGCTAACTGGGCCAAGTGGTCAGTGAACAGTAAAATCTGTGTCCATCTTACCTAACGTTAGGAGCTACACGTGTGAGTCCTTTCTTAGCCACATGGACCCACCACCTCAACCTGTTTTTTGTTTATCATATGAATTATGGATGAGCCATCCCTCTCTCTTCCCGATTTCTCAAGCCACTTGGCTGATCTCATCGCCCACTACCCACCCCTCCTCACCTTACGGTGCACCCAGTGAACAAAAGCAGATGAAATAATAGTGGTCAAGCGATCATGTTTGTAGTGTAGCCTACTTGACCCACTTATGCGCCCCGGGCATTTCAAAGTACCGCTAGGCATACAGGTGGACTATATTGTGTGCGCCTAGTGGTACAGGTATCCTTCTGTAAGCGATTCATCTGTCACGGTCTACTGCTATACGAGATAATATTTTACTAATGCCAAAGAAGGAGTGGACATGAGGATTAGTAATGCTCCTGTTATAAGCAATTTCCTGTTATAAGCAGCCCTGTTATAAATGGTTCCAATTGTATATGTATGGATGTTAATCTTACTATCCATTCTACTGACAAATTCATGAATAAACTTCCTACCATTTTCTTTTCCCTTAGATCTTGGTCAATCATGAGAAAAATCCAGACCATGTTTACTATTGACTAATATGACTTAATGATTTGCACTACCAAAACCCGTTGAGATAACCTCCACTAGAAGGTTGAAAGACGTATTACAGAACGTAACGTAACTGTCTTATGGGAGAAACAAGAATTAACTTTACCTTCTTAGGCAGCATGTGAACTCCTAGGCTGTAATTTGAGGTCTTGGTCCACAATTCAATCTGAGCCAACACCTGATTGGTGAAAGAATTACTCATCACAAAGCTGGGATGACCATGGGCACAACCCAAGTTAACCAGACGACCTTCAGCGAGCAGGATGATATGACGACCATTCTTCATGGTATATCTGTCAACCTGTAAAAATCAAATCATATCAAATCATAAATGTGTATGTCTTGAGTTATTTTTTAAAAAATAGTCTCTAGCATGTCACACACGTGAAAGTACAAACTTTTATACTGAAAATCTCAACACACTATGTGCTCAGAGACAGATCATGCAAGCAAAATGACAATCTACTACAAACTGCAAAGGTATCAAAATAAGTGCTGTACATGTGCTATGAAGCAAACAAAAAAAAATCTGAAAATGAAATAATGCATATTTCATATCTATACCAGCAATTTTGCAAGGTTTTCACTATATGATGATGAACAACTAAAATTGAGAAAGTTATACATGTATGTGTCAAATTTTAACTAACTGACTTCCTCAATGTAAATTCACATGTGATGACAATACCTGTGGTTTGATCTGTTCTTTCTTTGCACAGTTAGCATTCAGCCAAGCCACATCAATCTCACAATCAAAGTGACCAATGTTGCACACAATTGTGTCTTCCAACATCTGCTCAAAATGCTCAGGTCGTAAAATGCCCTTACATCCTGTAGATGTGACATAGATGCGAGCCTCCTTCAGTGTGTCATCAACTGTGGCAACCTGAAAATCAATTGAAATTTAAAATATTTTAACACCAAAGTACACTGTTATACTGAATTTAGATATGTAAGTTATCCAACCTAACAGCTTTGAAAACTAAAGAAAATTTAATTTTCACCATAAATGAATGAAAGTGAGAAGACAAAAGCCAGAACTAACCCATACAATGTTAACTCAGGATGATTTAGCTCACATATTACAATATTTCAGCTTTGACATACATTTGTTCTGATTGTCCAATCTATTATTTTACATGATGATGAAATGGATATATTTTTCACTTTCCACAGTTTGGAAAGCAGCTTATATTACTGTAAAAAAAAAACTGTGTCAGTTTGAAACTTACCTCATAGCCTTCCATGGCTGCTTGTAGAGCATTGATTGGATCAATTTCTGTGACAATGACTCGAGCACCAAAAGCTCTCAGAGCCTGAGCACAGCCTTTACCAACATCACCATAACCAGCTACGCAGGCAACTTTTCCTGCCAACATGACATCAGTGGCACGTTTGATACCATCAACCAAGGATTCACGACAGCCATACAGATTGTCAAATTTACTCTGAAACAGAGGGGCAATGGTGAAATATATATGACTATGACTGAGGTAAAATATGCAATTCATACTAATTAAGGTATGTCATAGCAAATGCTAAAAAATCATAAATAAATACTTTTTTCAAACAGAGAATCAATGTTCAATCTTGTTTGTCCTACTGTGTAAAAGGGATGAAAACATATTAAAAAAAACAAAGACATTTACAACATAAATTACCATTACATTTATTAGTGGCACAGAACACAGCGCTAACTATCCATCCAAAGTTAGATATTAATGACTCAAGGCCTGAACTGACTGACTATCCCAAACCAGATCACCCACTGCAGATCTTACATTGGTGATAAATATCATTGAAATTACCAGCTGATGAGTTCATTTATTCTTAAAAAAACACAAAAACAACCAATGATAAACATGAAACTTTTGAAACCCTTGTACTAGTTTAGCAGTCTGAAGTCGTTTCACAAAATCTGAACAAGAACAGTGAGCTGGGCAATTTCACTCTTTTGTATGTGTTGATTCAATGTAATTTATTAACAAAACATGAAGCCTGGGATTTTCACACATAGCTCATGAAATTTCCAAGGCAACAAATTTGCAATATAATTTATGCATACCTGCATTACTTATGATCAATACTTAATTTTTTTTTATGTGGATTCAACTTGGATATGGTGAAAACTGAATAATTGTCCAACATTTTCCTCTGAACATCTAGTTTTCCTGTTTCTGTGTCCATACTGCAGGGTAATTGATAACCATTTATGTTTTTTGCATAATTTTTGTCAAACTGGCTTTCAAACTGTGTAGTCCATCTTTTTTTCATGAACATATTACATCCTAGTTTCGACAGCATGACCAATGCTAGATTCCCTACAAAATCTACCTGGCCTCCTAGTGCCACAAAAAAAAAAAAAAAAAATCCTCACGATAATCAACTTAAGCTTGTAAGTGAGAACAACTCTCACTCTTTGGGTGGAATAGTCACCCAGCATGAATTCAATTGAAAATCTTACCTTTGTGACTGAATCATTAACATTGATAGCAGGGACTTTGAGATCACCGGATGCATACATCTTGTACAAATTGTGAACACCAGTTGTGGTTTCTTCAGAGATACCCTTGACACCTAAAAAAAAATGAATGTATGAAGGGCTTAAAATTCTTTCTCTTTTATAGGGCTATTGAACATTCCTTGATGAAATACAATATATAAATACATGCAGTAAAACAACTTAGATATGAAGCCAGTTAAGTTGTTTGTCTAGTATGAATGACATTATTATATAAATCTGCTGAATTTTTATGGCTCCTTTTCACACCATAAATTTGACATGCAAATTCTATCAATGGTCTCAACACAAGAAAGTTAAATTTTGAAACTAAAAAATAATATGGATCCAATAAATATTTGTTTACCTCCCAACATCTGTGGGTATTTATCATGAACCAGGTTGGTTAGGTCACCTCCATCATCAAGGATCATGTTCAGAGGCTTGCCATCAGGAAAAACCAAAGTCTAGCAAAAAAGAAAATTTATTTACATCAGAAGAAATGGACAGCTCTAGAGAAATGAAGTTCATCACTTTAGAATCATTGTTTTACAGCCGACACACAAAAGTTACATTTTCCAATTATTTAAGAGCTACAAATAGAAATGAAATAACACACTTGCTCAGAAATCTCTTTCAATCCATTTCTCTCTTCTTGCATCATTCATGTGAAGATAGTTAAAACTATCACTATATTACTAATACTATTTTTTGTATTTCATGCCTTAAATGCCAAAGTGAACAAATAATGAACAAACCTGTTCAATACACCAGATGTATTCTTCATCTGTCTCTCCCTTCCATGCATAGACTGGGACTCCAGTTTTAGCTATAGCTGCAGCAGCATGATCTTGTGTGGAGAAAATGTTACAACTGGACCATTGGACCTGCACACGGGAAATTCAGTAGGAATTATAAGTCAGGTAAAAAAGTCATTACATCTACATAACAGTCTGTGAAAGTGTAGAAGTTGGGAATTTCTATTGTCATTGAAATGAAAGGTCCCTTCCCTTGATGTCTAGTGAAAAGCAGTCAAAAAATATCCTTTTGCCATATTCCTATCACACATCTCAGCAAAAAATATCCTTTTGTCATATTCCTATCACACATCTCAGCCAGGGAGCCAGTCTTGCACACCAGTGAACCACATAATCAGTGCTAGGTGATCCAGTCTGTATTTTAGCATGGCAAATATAGCAGAGTGAATTTCTTGGATTGTCAATTTAAATATAACTTTTCAGCTTATTGGGCTCATATGAATCAACTCAATCAACAAGACTGCTCTCTGATATTTTCTCAGTTTCCAACATAAGTATTACATGATTGTCTTTAATAAACAAAAATGTGCCTGTAAAATTCATGCTGTGTTTCTCTTCTGCATTTTGCCACTGACTGTGTGAAAATGTTGGTATGTATCTGATTGTGTGTGTTGTGTAGGAAAGGGAGGAGGGGTAAGGAAGACAGTGTTGTAGAGTAGCCAGAAAAAAAGAAAGGGGGTTGGGTGCAAAAGCACCCAAGAAGGTACAGTAACTAACTGCAGGTTGTGGTCTCGAAGTTCAAATGAACAAAAAAAAAATTTTGTTCTCAAGGCCTAAAGGCTGTATTTGAAATCATAGCTTAACAAATATATTGTCTGCATATTTAAAATTGAGTTGAAACCATATACAAGAACCACTGAAAAGTAATGATATATAGATGTTCGTTGTATCAAACTATTATAAAGTTATATATTTATTGAGAGGAACATACACATTTATCAAAGCCTTGTTTGGTTTAGTAAATGACATGAACAAATTGAAGTCCATTACTCCTAAATATGCTTCTCTTTACTTTGTGGTCAAAGTTTGCATCATATTTACTGAGAAATATGACACAGATACAATATTAAAACTTAACCTGTGCAATCAAAGTGCTAATCTTGGCCACAAATAAAATTGAAGTTTCAAATACCTCGGCTCCCAGAGCTGTCAATGTCTCAATAAGAACAGCAGTCTGTACAGTCATATGTAAACATCCCGCAATACGAGCTCCCTTCAGAGGCTGGCTTTTCCCATACAACTTCCTCATCATCATAAGGCCAGGCATCTCATTTTCTGCAATCTCAACTGCTTTGCGTCCCCATTCAGCGAGACCAATATCAGCTACAAGATTAATAAACAAGTACTGTCAGTACTGAAAATTAAGAGCTTGACAACTGATTGATATAACTATAAAAGTTTCACAAAATGTAATCCAAAACAATGTCCACTGATTAACAGCTAAGACTAATGAAGAATAAAAAGATTGTTGTTCCAGCAGTTGTGATAAATGTTCCCTAACAATGATAGAACTTTATATTTCACTACAGATATGGCAATATTATAATTATATACCTTGCTCTATTCGTAAGCAACTGTATTCTATGCATTCTTCTCCCACGGAGAAGAAAAAAAAAAATGAGACGTAGGTGTCATGTAGCTGCCTTTTAACTTACCATCATTCTGTCTACAACGAGGGGGGAATAGATCACAGAAAATGGTCTATGTAGAACTACGCAATATTATTTGTTCATCAAACCCCTACACTGAAAATAAAACTGTGTGTCGGACATTCGGTCTCTAATACTAACACCCAATACACAACGAATTTCCGCAAATTACAAGTAATGACAAAACCTTCTCTGTTATTTGTTGTCTACATGTTTGTATAGATCTTGTATCTGCTACATCGCTCCTTTCTTTTTTTTCAAAATTCTGATATAATCGCATTCCCGGAAGATCAGACAACATATTAAATTAAATCAATAAATAAATTATTTTAATAATAAAGCCGTAGCAGTTAGATCTAATATTCGGATGCCATACTGTCCGAAACACCTACACCGGAACCGGCACATGGCCAACCCCATTTGGCGTGGTCATTTTAATAATTATTAAAACTGTTGTTCCTCACTGAACACTAAAGTCTATATTATTGTGTTACTATTAGAGTCGAAATAAATATCGTGTTAACATACCGACTTTGTACGCTGGTTTAGACATTTTGTTTGCTCTGTGTGTTCTTTTTTTAACTGCTCGGGATCTCCGTAGGCCACGTAGGTAAACTCTGAGAGGCCGGGCACTTGCCAAACACCGGTTTATATAGACAAACGTGGCCTACTTTGACTGCGAACTAGCCAATCGCACATCAGAAGACAACCTTGACCTTGCGAACAGGAATTCCCATTTTTTTTCCGAAAGGTTTTCGATCAGCTGTTTTTAACCACGTGACCCCTTCCTTGCGATACCTTACAGAAATTCTTGTAGTTAACTTTTCCGAACGATTTCCTTTTATCATAGGTAGTCCACATACTTGGTATACAATCTGGCATGTTCGAAACTAATGATAGCTATCATTGTGCGAGGGGAAAAAAAGTACACCAATATATACACAAAAAAAGCTATGAAATTAATTTTGACAAAGCAGTTGAAAGCATCAGGACAAACCTACGAGGGCGGTTATATACTTTATCTACCGATATGAATTGCCGGTTTCAGTTATTCGGTTTCTGAATTAGGTAGGCCTACCTCAAACTAACTTGCAGGGATTTCAAGTAACTGGATTTTCGAACTTTTGGTTAAGATGGGGATTAAATGCGTCCTTTGGATTAAAGTCTGTATGCTATGTAAAAAATAAGAAAATTAAAATACATGCTCCTAAAATAAAAAGAAATAAAAAGCAAACACAGGCAAGCGTTATAAAAACGGCATCACGTCTTTGTCCCTTAGCACAACTGCAAGAGACTACGAGGATTAGATCTATCTCATTCGAAGCCATGACGATATCAGGCCTTGGAAAAGAGATTTTCGGGGAAATCTATCTGGTAATTATCGATATATAACAGAAAATGAAGAACAATTAGAAGCAAATAGAATACATAAATAAAACTGACAATCCCACAGCTGCAGTATCCATTATGAGGAATAAAGTTGGGAGAGGGGGGGGGGGGCAGGGTAAGGAAGAGACCGCTACATTTTATTTGTTTATTTATTTATTTATTTATTTATTTATCTATTCATTTATTTATTTATTTATTTTGGATGGACTATAACACTTCGTGTGCTGGTGCTAATTCTGTTGTTGTTGTTGTTGTAGTTATTATTGTGCAGAGAGTGCATCTGGCACTTGTTTGTTGTGATTGGCTCTATTTGTTATAAGTTACTCGTTTCAAGACAGGCGTCATGATTTGTTTATTCATAAAAACGTGTATATGAGAAATAGAAGAGATGACAAAGACTAGTAGCTCAATACCAAAAAAGACACTGATATGATAGTAGATACACAAAACATTTTTAGCGTATTTTCTATTCTTTCCCTCTCTCTTTCCCTTCCCCTCTTCTCTCTCTTATTCTTCCTCTTCCACTCTCCTTTCCCCTTTCTCTCCCTTCCCCTCTATCTCTATACCTTTCCTCTCTCCTTCCCTCCCTCCCTCTCTCTCTCTCTCTCTCCTTGTCTCTCTTTTCTACAAAGATAAGAGAATACTGGGAGGAAAATATTCACTTTTTTTATATTAGAGTCATTGAATGTTGGAATTTAGACTCTAGAGACTTCAGTATCAACAGGTAAGGGTGATCGTATGTCCACCTTCAACTCTGCTATGTGCTCTAGCCATACTACGCGCTTACCCTTCATTACATCAATAGTTAACATGCCCACAATGTCCACACACTACACTACTCGCAGGTCAAGGACAGGATGTACTACATCACCATCAAAAGGTCAGGAAGACCAGTTAAAATCTTTGATAAGAAGCTCGCCGCGTATCAAACTAGAGCAACGACTCGTTGACACAGCCCTGTTATCATAAGGTTATGTAAATTTGCCATGGTCTTAAATTTAGAAGGGAAATTTTTGGAGTTTTTGGGATGATAGCTCTCTGATTAAAAGCCCAAAATATATGCAAACTCATGACTTTTATGTCCAGTCCTTGTACGGTAAACCATCATTTTGGGTGACCTATCGTCTCTGCGAGCGGTATATGTGGACAACATTAAAGGATGGGATAGTTCTTTACTGTAATTCTTAGTAACATGTTATCAGGAAAATCCATAAACATCTTAACCAGGGTCGTGGATCACATCAGACAGGAAAAATACGCTCCATGTCAAAGGGTTATTGTTTTATTATTTTTGCAATCACTGCTAATACTCAATAAAATTTATTCAGGGAACTAATCTACACAATATCCTCCTCTGGTGTCTACGATGTAATTACATTTAGTTTAAATGTTTTTGTTTTTCTGAATACACACGCATGATACTTGAAACTTATTACGTACTGTACATGGCTTTTTATTATTATTGTTGTTATTATTATTATTATCATTATTATTATTCATATGATTCGAGGAGGCAACTCAGTTATATACAAAACTCCCTATCCCCTGTTCTAAACAATTTATGAAAAACATTTCCAGTTCATAAAAAAAAAAAAAAAAAAAAGATGGGTGATGAAGATTTTGCTCTGTTTAATAGAGTGTGAAACTTCTTTAACGTATCCAGAGTTGGTTAAAATAGTCTGGGAAGAAAAAAACAACACTGTTTTTGTAGCAGAGATGTGTTTATTTATTGCTAGCAACAAAAAGATTTTTTTTTTTAAATCTTAATTTTTGGGAATCATTTTCCCACTGATGTGTATTTTGAATCATGTGGACATTTTGAGAGGGACAATCAAGAAGGCAATTCAATTTGACAGGGAAAGACAGGGCTGGGGAGATGAGGAGAGGGGAGAGGAGGGAAGGGGGAGGAGTGACTCTTGCACTTTTGGGAAATGTCAGCTTTGCTCATTACATTATTTCCTCACCGGTGCAAAATGTACGAATGATGATGAAGATTCTCTTAATTCTGATTTGGACCAGACGAAGAATTCCCTCTGACTGCTTTGCGTCTCTGCAAATGACAATAAAATGTAGACTGTACAGAGTTCAGAAGCTCTACTTAAAAACAAAAAAAAAATTAGGGAGAATCAGATCACTGACAAATTAATGCCGATTACATGTGTGCAGCTTTGCCCACAAGTGAAGATAAAAGTTTCACAAACGAAGAATAAGACTACATGCATTGTCGTGGTCCGCATGGCCTTATAGCTGATATTAATATAATGCAGCCTCTAGGGCAAGCTCATTGACTCTCTCTCTCTCTCTCTCTCTGTCTATCTATCTATCTATCTATCTATCTGTCTATCTATCTATCTATCTATCTATCTAT
>JBCEWB010105845.1:0-11980 GCA_039654565.1 Peronia peronii | reverse complement strand
CAACTCAAACACATTTGTAAGTTTGTAGACATGACTGGCAAACGGGAAAAGCCTGAAAACATTACTCAGACAGATGCCTGGTGAACAAGTATGTTTTTAAAATCCAAAGTTTATGGTGGAGGGCAAAGAATATCATTTCTCAATCTCAGTGAAAGTCTTTGTGTCTTCGTTTGTTTTATTGTTTGTTTCTCTCTTTTAATAGATTTGATTTTATGACAAGGTCATACCAAAACATTGTTTATTTAGCTACCTTTGTATGCTCCTTTAAAAGCATAAAGAACATTTTTTTCCAAGGTTACAGGGTCCATCAGGGCGGATTATATTTTTTCCCATGAAGTGGGCAGAAAAAAAAAAAAAAGAAAGAAATCGGCCGTTGTGCCATTAGATCCACGACCGATATGGCATTTGTCTGACATGAAAAAATGATAGGAGACATTTGGATAACGCTGGGGTTGGGGGGGGGGGGGGCGGGGGGAGTCCAATAACCCTCTTCCCGATAAAAAATGGTCCTCAGGATTTGTAACGAAATCTTGGTTTCGATGTTTTTTTCCTCTTTTAAAGTTAATGGTTTCAATTTTTCTGTGCGTCGTCTTGAGAAGTAGGGCAGACATCTGTGCTCTCTAATGTAGAGCCATTGAGAGTGTGACTGAAATGCAATGTGTTGGTGAAGTGTGGGCCCAACTTACAGTGTTTCATGCGCTGTGCTGGCAAATTTCTTTGAGGCGGACAACACTCATGTCTCCTCTGTTTTTTTTTTTAAATTATTATTTACTTATTTATTTGTCATGGAAAAGGTTGGGGTATGAAGGATGCCTCAATCTCTCCCTCTCCATTCTCACGCCCCCCGCTCCCCCTCCCCCACCTAAACGCATCTAGAAACAAGCTCCTGGTTCGAGCACTTTCGTTATTTTATTTTTTAATTATGCTTTGCCCTGCCCTCATGGCAGGATAGGGACACTTCCTTTTCCTTTAAAGTGGACAAACGACAAACATAAATTGAAATACCAAATCAAATTTGGCTGAGACAACTTTTTGGAATGTGTTTTTTTTTTTATCAGAGTACTCTTACATTTAATCAAATTCTCCTAATAAAGAACTAATTCAGTTCGATAAAAAAGCAAATATCTGTCAGAGTTTTTTTTTTTTTGGAAGCGAGGGAGTAATATCATTGCATCAGATTACATCAGAATGTAATTATTTTATACAACCTTCCAATTTCAATGATTTTCTTTTATCCTACACGTCGACCTTTCAGTAAATAAATCCACGAACGCTGATGTTCTCTGGAGTCAAAATTTCCTTTAGGTTATGGTGAAAGACGGGCGGGGGAATTCGAAGGCATGATGTTTAATATCAGTGCTAGCTTGACTGGACATAAATCTTTTAGCTGTGAAGCTGTCGGTATAATCAATATGGACGTGTACATAGTCTTTCGATTATTAGAATCAAAGGCTCCCTCCTTTCCTTACTTCACCCTCCCCTTCTTTTTTTTTTTTAGTCAACCATACTACTGAACTTTACATACTGTCTTGCATCAACTAAATGGGGAAAATCCTTGACCATTAAGTTTTCCAGAAATTGTGGTCAACTCTATTTCAGTTTAATCTTTCAGACCGAGATCACCATTCCCCTCTGGAGGTTGAAAGGCGTACAAATAACGTAAAGTAATCTTTCAGATCTGTCCTCATTACGTGTACGTGGCAAATCCTTCCACGCTCTCCGACCTCAACTCTGCTACAACGCCTGCCACACTACCTGTGATCAACTTGTTGAAAATCCATGTGCATTGTCTGTTGTCAAATACACTGCAAATCTGTGTAGACTCTGTCGTCAACGAAGCTACCAAATCCTTTCTTCACTGTCTGTGGTCAGTTTGAATAGAATTCTTTTTTTATACTGTCTTGAGTCAACTCTACTGCAAATATGTCCAGACTTTGGCGTCAACTGTGCAGATAATTCTTACAACAGTTCGTCATCGCAACGACCACAGTGCAACCCCGTCTTGCATCCTTAATCAGTTTTCTACGTTTTCGTTTCTTTTCTATTCTTTTTTTTTTAACCTCTAATCATTTTAAAGACATTGTATTCCACAATTTGCTGGCATAACTACAATGTTGTTGTTGTTATTGTTGTTGTTGTTGTTGTTGTTGTGGTTGTTGTATGAAATCTCATTGATGTTGAAAGGAATTTTCTTTCCACCACAAAATCACAAAAATTGAAGATGCAGTTTCTTGATACCATAGTTAACAAAGTTTAGAGACTCTGTAAGCCGACAAAGAAGCAGATGAGCAGAAAAAGGTTGTTTTTTTTTCACGGATACGGTATTTTTCTGTTATATACTAATATTTCTCCTCATAGTTTGAATAAGTTAGTTTTTGTCGGCCAAAATGTTTGTGTTGGTTGTGAGACTGCCAACCGATGGTCCAGCACATACTTCTAGATGCTTTAGGCTGCCCACTCCTTGAGTCGCTCTCTGAGGATATGTGAACCAAAACGTCCCCGCAGACCATCTTATTATGTAATTATATTTTAGCTTTGATAAGAAAAATTCTAGATTTTGCAGGAACATAATGACAATGAAATTATGAATGATCGATTGTTGCATTTTGTAATTATATATGATTTTCAATCTACATTCCCTCAGTTTATAAAAATGTCTTAAAATTCAGATGACTGTCCACTGGCAACTAATCAGATACATCAAAATAAGGGGAAAACAATACGAGGAACTTGATATTAAATTAAGTAAATAAACCGATATCGCTGGCCAAATTTTCGAACCCACTTGGTTCTTTGTAGGGACTATATTCCTTCACGATGATCATTTTACATCTTGATATATTTTTTTTACATTAGATTGTCGTTGATATACATTCCATTCGCATAATATGGCCGCCATCGCGTTGTTGGTTGGCTGAATAAAATCTCAGGGCCAAACACAAAGCCAGTCAACTGCTGAAAGTTAAACACTCTGAATACAAACTTTAGGACTTTGTCATTTGATCGAACAAAATAACTTGCAAGAACCAGATATTGTAATCTCTTATGATTTCTCAAGTTTTAGCGATTGCAGTGATTACAGTTCTTGGTGTTTCGTATCCTAATAAACCTGTTCTGGATTTCATATTACTCACGTAATGGTAGTTTGTTATACAGCTTGTTATGTTACAGTTACAGTTAGACCAGTCTGCTATACATTGTGAGCTGTTGCCTGATAAGGGCAGTCCGATCTTTTGTTCAAGTCGTGGACCACAATGCGCTGATCATAAAACACCAATCGTTGTTCTGCCTCTTTTTAGTGTGTTTCAAATGGGTAAAGGGCAAAAACAGTGAAGATGGAATTAAAGCATCTTAATTTTAATTTCGTTATTTGCAAGATTGTTTATTATACGATCTGATTTGAAACTCCACATGGCTATAACTCAGGCCAATGAAATATTCATAACGAATCGATTTAATAGGTTGTTCACCACTGTTATTGACTACACTGAAAGAATATAAATACAGGTGTGGCAGCCTTATTAGCTTGTTCGCCACGTTCCTAAGCCAGATTGAAGAGATGTCCCTCAAATCTCCCCTATCTGTTTCGGCCCTCGCAACAAAGCGCGGGGATTTAGTGACAAATGGTTAATTTCCTGACGTCAGGGGGGAAATGGATGCTCGTTGAATTCTTCCACAGAATTATCTCACATTACTCATTGACCTCGAACACAAATTTCAGGCCAACAGTTTCAGATACAGCCGTTATCCGCTTTTGATGCTTCCCTCTATGGATATCTTGGAGATGGACTCATACCCAAGCTTTCATAGTGAGTGCCGAGGTTCAGGCTATTTTGAACCACCATATGGTGGTTTCTCTATAGAAAAATTATATGGTTTTGTCGTTTCTTAGAAACACTCCATATCACATAGAAATGAATAGATAACTCCTGTTGCTTCACTCATTCATGTTGTACCCGGTCATTTTTTTCTTTCTCCTTTCTGGCCTGCCCCTTTCCCTCCCTGTTGCTATTCCTCAGTTGTGTGTCCAGTCATGTAATTGTTTTAAGATATATGACAATAGTACACCCCTTGTGTATATGTATGTGTGTGTGTGTGTAAATTTATATGCGGATGATTGATGTATGCAGATGTTTGAGACATGACGTAAATAACACAATAATGAACTCACTAAATGTATTATCATATGATTTCTGCATGCCTGCGTATCTTTTTACTGTCTGTGTAATATAGACACAGGTAGGAGGTAGAATAATATGTTTGTGTATTATAACTATTGGATAACAACTTGTCCTTTTCATGATATTTGTCTGTGTCTACGAGTAGATCTGATTTGTAACGATGGCTGTGGGAGGGAAGAGGCTGTGTCCCATCGAAATAAACCCATCCTCTTTAGAAACTCCCTGTACCAATTTTAAAAAATCCCTAAACCGAGGACTAGTGGTAATGAAGCAGGCATATTTCCCAGTGGACTCTTAAAATTGCAAAATTGAAATATCGGCAAGAAACAAAATTAACAAACACCAGCAGCAACCCCTGAACCTGTCTTTAACACTCAGTACCGAGGATCTGGATACTAGTTCCAAATTTCTTTGACAATGAAACGTTTCCGAATTTGAATTAAAGTTTTTCCTGTTTTATAGAAGAGAAAAGATGTAGTTAATAGCCTATCCATAAATTTGTCCCCACCACTCTAGATCGAATACCAGGAACTCTACTCAAATTTCCTTGACAATCCTCAAACACTTCGTTATTTTCAGCAATGGAGGTGTGGCTATAATATACTGAATCATAAAATGTTCTTTGCCAGACAATGGCAGTATCAGACACTAGCGTCTGTAAGGCAATGAATCAGCCACTTGCTTTTTCTTCCTATTTTCACAGACAAAAAGGTTAGGCTACGGCCGTATTCAAAACTGCCCCAGTCGCTGAGGACTTGCTATTAGACTCTAGAGAATAGAGCTCTGTATTGTGATGAAAAATTTCGAGGCTTTTACTTTTTAAGCAACAAAAGATGTGATTAACTCCATTTGCAGTCTGAGCGAAAGCTCCAGCTCTGAGATTACAGAGATTGGGCTGTCTTTTCTAACGTCGTCACAGGAACGTGAGTGGGATGTCGTGCATTTCGCTCACTCGCCAGCTCCTGAGAACCCGCCCCACCTCAGTTGTCTCTAAGCTCACTTCCCGTGATGGCTGAGATAAAAGCGTCATAGAGCTGGCGATAAACCGGTTTCTCTCACAATAACTGGCTTGAACCCAATCCTCAAAAAGGGCAAAGCGCCAATAAATTTTTAATTATATTTTGAACAAAGGCGGCCCGGTGTTATGAGATACTGATAACTCCTCTTTGCAGTCTGACCTGGGTTCTGAAAATAACTGTCCCATACTTGCTTGAGATTTAAATAACGTCACAGCACATTTTTTTTCCAAAGTTATGACTGATTTTTAGTTCACTTTTAGTTTTATGATTATTATTTTGATGTTCATCCCAGATGGTTGTGTCTGACGGAGGTTACTGATTGCTCATCTGACCTCTTTGAACAACCCTCTTTTCATGCAGGGCACCAGAAATTTAGAAAAGGACAACAGCCACCGAACAATATTGTGATTTTGTTCCCAGTCAATAGAGTGCGATTAAGTTAATGACAATAATTGATATTGATCGTTGCTGGTGCATTTGGCTGCCGGTTGGCAGTCTCTTCCTTGATATTCAAGACATCTCTGTGAAGTGATGTGTTTGGTGATACTGATGATATCATAACGATGATGGTATCCACAAGAAAGAACGGTTTTGGGTTCAGATATTTAGCGCTTTTACATTAATGTTTGTTCCTCGCATTCAATATTTTCTTATTTCTTTGAACTTTCTTATTTATTAGTAATCCGGTAGAAGTCATTACAGGGAGAGTGAGGATATTTATGATAAAATGATTTGAGGAGAAGCAGGATAAAGATGAGGAGAATGAGGAGAAGAAGAGGATTAGAAGAAGGTTTGATTATGGCCGAGAGGAAGTGATGATGAAAAGATCTGCGACTAAGAAAATTGAAAGATTTTAAAGTCCACCTAAAATGTCTACTTCAGCAAACCGTGCAGAAAAAAAGAAGGCTTGATTACTATATATCATCAGTGATTTCTAAAACATTCTCAATTTTAAAATGATTAAGATTAAAATCTTTCTCATCCATCTCTCAATTTCAAGAGATCCTGAATTGGCTGGCCACGATCACCCAACAAATGACATCTTCACTGAAAAGAACCAGGTAGCCACCACTATTAGCATCGGAGCAGCATAAATTGATTCATTAGCTTTTCCCAGGGGAAATTAAGGTTACTACGGACGCACCCTAAGGATTGAATGCGACTGCGCCAGAAGCTTTACAGCGGAGCAGAAAAGGAAGAGTGTCTTCTTATAGAGGGACTTTACAAAAGACCGAATGATGTGGGCGGAGAGGTCGGAGAAGAGACAGAAGGATGGAATAATAAGTAACATCTAATAACATGACTGGGATTAAAGGATTAAGGATGGATGTACTATTTCAGATGGCTGATGGGAAATCTGATATTGTTTTTATTAAGACCAGCTTTCATTTCCATCTAATAAAGCAGAAAAACTGAAATTAATGCTTTCTCATGAAACGACAGGATGAACATTTATAATCAAGCTATCACTATTCATTATCTACTCTTTCCTACATTCAGAACAAGAAGGTGAGGAATACCTGTAAGAGAATGGCTTGTTAATACCGTGTTCAAATTCAAGGTTTGTCTGTCCTCTTAAACCAACCTCCATTTCCCTATTAGTGCCCAAAATAGTTCGTAAAGTCTATGTCTAAAATTAAAATTATTCATGTGTTTTTAATTTTGACATAATAGAAATGCCAGTGCAAGATGGTGTGTCATTAAGAAATAATATGTAAGTGTGAATATTACAAAAGTAATACTTTCTTTTGTTCAATCTGGAAAAGTTCCAAATGTTACTATATTGTCCTGTCTTCCCCCCCCCCTTTTTCCCTTTTTTTAATGTGAAAAGTAGGAGAAAGATGAGCAGAAGAAAAACGTTGGACTCTGTAAGTGTTTTTTTTTTTATTTATTCGTCTACCAACAGAGCAAAGTCACTCCAAGTTTAGATACTGAAAACTGAGCGCCTATGTGATGTTAACTGATACTCACTGGAAAATAGCATACGGAATGCAGAATAATCGCCAATGTTCATGAAATAAAAATCAGCCCCACTACATTACATTTCCCAAATGAGGAGATAAGATTTTTTTTCTTTGAGGATTGTGCCCTCCTCCCCACCCGCCCTCTACTCCCAAGATGTCCAAGCCTGTTCGAGAGGCACTTTACCCACCCTTCATTTGGCTCCGGTGAGTGCATTAAACACTTGGCTGACGACACTAGAGGGACTTGTTCATGCCTTCTGGTTCCCATAGGGTAAAATCGATCTGTAACACTACAAATTTGGCTACGCACAGCCTTCCCGCGCCCTGGATATCAGCTCGTCCCTGCCCACTGTTTGCGCCTTCTGTGGCGCTTCCGAAATCTGCCGTGATCCTGCTAGTGTGTTACGTAGTAAAATCCGCTTTGGACGATTAATTAACGAGGTTAATTAGTGGCCGAGGCTGCTTCGACCCAACGGAGGCACTGAGTACCGGAAAGAGGACAGGAGTTTTTCTTTTTTTTCTTTTTGGTAACAGTGTGAGTTCCCTGTAAGGCCCATCCTAACGTAGCGAGATCGTTGTAAGCCCTCGTTGACCTGTTAAGAGATATGTTCTCATAAAACTGACAAAGTTTTGTCTTTCCAAAAAAGGTGAAACTGATGGGACACGGAGGTTATTATATTTGATTGATTCAAACTGTGATGTTCTGAATAAGAGTGTCGCAGTCTTATACCCGAAATGGTCTGCATGGTAACAACGTATCATGTTTGCCTATTTTGACATTTGGAAAACTTTTACACAGTTCTTTTCTTCTTAACTGCTTTTTCCCCCCCTTCTTTTCACTTTCTCCGTCTTCTGTTTATCCACCCCCCCCCCTCCACCCCCCTCTAACTCCCACTTCCTCAAAACTGAACTCCGAAAATAAGGACCATTAAGTATATACGTTATACATATTAATATAACCGATGTTAATGAACATTAGTCTGCGATTCCAGTCACATTACAGGATGCAAGATAATAACTGATAGACGCTTTATCATAAACTGTTTCAGACAAGATTCGATATTGTTCTGTTTTCTCGACGTGCATACGTTTGCTCATAATACGCTGGATGCCCTTTTTGAAAAATGAAATTGAATAACCTACAAATTTTCCCAGAAAAAGGTGGTTTCCTTAACATATTGAGAGAAATGCAATTTAATACAATGTCTGATTCTTCAGAGACAAATTGCCAATGCTAAACTCATGTTGAATATTTGGCATCATTCATTTCTTCCGCCTCTTCCCCCTTTAGCCAGACTATCACCTTCTGCACCTCTGGAACAAAATCGTTGCTGCAATATCACCGTCGCCTTTTACCCTGTGCAGGGTACAGACCTCTGGCCAGAGATCTCACTATTAAAGCATAGCCACTGTCCAAAATGGTCATGTAAAAACATGCAAAACTTTCGCACCTAAAAATGCCAAAAATGATATGTCGTAAAACTACAGAGATAAGAAATGTAAGGCTGTAAGATACTTGACAACTATATTGTAAAACACGACAAAATTTTGTCATCAAACAAATAATTAAATGCCAAAGTGCGCCGTAACATTCTAGAAAAAAAGATCATACAGTAAAATGTACGATAGATTGACCGTAGACTCACAGCACGTGACTTTAACTTTACTCGCAATGTTTACGGTGTACCATTTCGTTCCATAAGTAACTGCTCGTCCTCTCGTTACTAGTCAAATAATTATCTCTTTCAGGCAATCCATGGCCTGTCCTTATCGACTTCATCCTTTTGTAATGGAGCAACTATTATGCTCTTTAAGTGTATGAGAGGAATAGATGATCGTATATCTTTTAAAATGCCGAATCCTAATAGCAAGCTTTAAGACATTGGTAGATGATTCAGAGATAGATTGTAAACAAATGGACTATGGGTATAAACTAAAGTATCCATTTCTATTAAATAATGGATATTACATCGTTTCTTTGTTTGATAAAACAACGTATTTGATAAGGATTTAATATAAAATTAGTGATTTAAAAATGCACACACGCACACACAGATACACACCCGCACAGATATATAGAGAGATACATATGCTTATGTTAATCTTCCTGTCAGTTACAGTCCTAGTTTTATATCTTTATGCTTTTCAAGAACAATATAAAGGCCGAAAGGAAGTTCACAATTTCATAAAACATTCCATTGCAAATGACCCGGTCCTTTTCCTTTCTGCAGTTTTTCGTTCATGTTCTAGTCTTTTATCTTCAAGAGGTTCCAGCTTAAATAGTCCAAGGTCTCTAATTTTCTTTTAAGTCATTGAGAAAACAGTTTTATATACTCCATGGGCTGTAGAATTTCGACACTGGAGTAGCGGCCCCCCAAAAAAAGTAGAAAGTGAGACATTGAGACAGATAGATCCCAAGCTGGCAGGGAGATTGATAGATGGATGGATGGATGGATGGATGGATGGATGGATGGATGGACGGATGATGGATGGATGGATGGATGGATGGATGGATGGATGGGTGGGTGGATAGAGGCATAGATAGATGAGTGGATGAATAGATAGATGGATGGATGGAGGATGGGTGAGTGGATAGAGGCATAGATAGATGGGAGGGTGGATAGATTGATGGATGGGTGGGTGGATGGGTGGGTGGATGGATGGATGGATGCATAGATGGTGGACAGTTAACTCACAAACAAGAAACCCCATTTTTTTTTTGCAGACAGTCAAATTCAAACTACAGCATTATGATATGTAACATATAGGACTTACGCAGTGAAACGTGATGTGAAGGAAAGCAGACAAGGACATGGAGGAAATACAAGAAAGAGCTGAAATAGCAGAGCCTGCGAGTGAGAAGACCGAAGCAGTGCCTGAGATGAAAGCCCTCATAATACATTTACATTATGATGGCCATATAAGTGCTGGGAGACCCCAGTGTTAAGACCACAGAGATGAATGCAATTTCCACGAGCGGATGCTTGAAACACTCTCTCCTACTGGACATACCGCTTTTGAACTATTGCCAAGAACTCAGACGTACTTGGAGCAATACAATGAGCATTATCACTTATAAAAGGACTGTTATAGTACAAATCCCAAGACAAAAGATGTATGGCTCAGTCCAACATGTTTGAGGCACACAAAGATGTTTTTATCATCCAGTCACAAAGATACAGTCAACTGCTGTAAATCTCGTCACTCGGTGACGATTTTAAGACCTTCTTTTTTACCCATTTTTATTACATAGGTATGAATTTAGCGATTTTATGACAAGGGAATTGTAGTCCTTAGTAAGCCTTATAATGTTTTGCAGGCCCAAGTGTGCTCAAAACAGAGATGTAATAACATGAAGAAACAAACTTGGCAAGGGTTAATTTTTTTTTTTAATTAAGCCTTTCAATCCTGAGATAGTAGAATTATCTCGACTTTCAGTGGCGCCTGATTTTGGTGAGAACCTTTGCTGATAGAAATTTAGAATTTGGAAATTTTGCCCGGACAGCGGCACGCAGCCTTCTCTTTTATCGATTTTGAATTGCCAAGGGTCTTTAACGTGCGTACCGTATATGCAGGAGGGACCTCCGAAATATGTTCGCCCTTATCCGAGAAAGCTAGACGTCGGGCTTCCCTACCCAGAGGAAGCCAGGGGACCGTTGAGTCACTGAAAAAAATGCAGGTCTTTCGATTCGATCTTCATGTCCTTCCATCCCCCAATAGGGGGCCTGGCCAGAACCCCCAAGCTCACCGATGTGAGTTGTTTTCACACTGAAGCAGAGGCCAAACAGCACAGCCACTGTGCCCTCCCGCCTTCCCTTTCACACACACAAGTGGTTTAGGAATCGGGATAAGGATTTATATATTTAGAGCTCAGAGTCTGGATTAAGAGAATCTCCGGATTTAAATAAAAACCTAGTAAAAAATGTGTATGAACGTCGGACCCTTTTCCCTAAAAATCCACCGAACAGTTACTTATCTGTTCACAAAACAAACAAACAAACAAACAAACTGATGACTTCTGCAGAATACAGATTTCACAGTATAGCTATAACAACACTCGTCCAATAAATCTCATTCAGATTCTATAATATTTTTCTTTTTTGTGACCTACATATAACCGGGCATGAGCTGGGGATTCAAACTCTGCATATATTTGTACTGAAATAAAAATTACATAAGAATCACTTTTAGATCAGATATTACCATAAGCACTGGAGCTAGAATTCCACGTCTACCTTATTTCTCTTCTTGTAACATCATGTTTAATGTAGCGGTGGGGAAAAAAATTTAAAACGTTTAAAAAAATAAAACAAACAAACAAAAAAGAAAAAACAGAGACCTGAAATTACATTTTTAACTTGACCTCATACTGAGAGTATGAGATTTACTATAAATCTGTGCAAAAATAAAAAATAAAAAAATCGAGCGAGCTTTTGAAATCGATCTCACTGTTGGTCCTAGACGGGACGGAACAAGCCGGGAAACAAACAAACAAACACACGATTCATTTCGAAAGAGACAAATTGAAAAACAAATTGAGCTATAAAGTCTGATTTCCTCATGACTCTATCTCCCCAGTCAGTGATATAATGGCAGACCAAACGATGACTGCACAGTAAACCACATTTTCCCATAATACCATTCACACTCATTTTTCAGTACAATGGTGAGGACAGGACTTTGGTGAGTGCACTTCTACGCACACAATTTATAAATACATTTACTTTACAGCCTGTCTCTCTCTCTCTCTCTCTCTGTCTATCTATCTATCTATCTATCTATCTATCTATCTATCTATCTATCTATCTATCTATCT
>JBCEWB010105834.1:0-11980 GCA_039654565.1 Peronia peronii | reverse complement strand
AAGCTGGAATGTCTGAGGTAAAAGGAACACATTATGTCACAAGGAACTGGTTGAAAAACTTAGTCAAAACTTTAGACACGATTACTTGAAACCTACTTTTTGAGCACACTTTTCCCTAAGGCTTTTTTATTTACAACAGATTTACTTGAAATTGGCATGAATCTTCCTGCGTATGTGTAAAATGATAATAGGTATTGGATTTGCAATATTTTGTTTACTTTTTGAGAAAATGTTGAAGTGCCAGGAAAATGAGAAAAAGTACCATCTTGCCACATACGAATTTCAAAAATTTGTAGAAGAAAAATTTTAAAAAACTGATACTTAGCATTATTGAAGTCAGGGAATACTATATGTGTGCAAAATTTGAAACGATTTCATTGAAAAACATCGAAGCCTTAGGCTTAGGCAATTTTTGGGGCCAGAAATCCAATATGGCGGCATTTCCATGGCAACCAACCATCCATATTATTTTTTGACACTTTCCCTCCACTAATTTGGACATGATGAATTTAAATATGATGCTTAAAAAAGCCTAAATTGAGTACTTTAGAAAATCACCCTCAGGACCCGCCCCTCCCCTTAAGTGGGCCATGTAGTTGGGGTGTCTAGTTATTATCCAGTGAGATGAGAAATAACATAGCTTATTTGATACTCCTCCACCAAAACGTTATTTATGTTGAGTTACGGACTTCAGGGTAGACTATGTTGCCTTTGATTTCAGTTCTTCCATTCCGTCTAACAGGAGTTCATAATTGAACAGTACAGACTGTTCCTTACTCTTATCAAGTAATATTTTATTGAGTGTTGAGATTAACAAACTGCGACCATGCCTATCATAATGACAGTCTGACAAAATTATGGTCAATAAACCTTTTAAGGTTCCGTGACATAGCAAGAAACATCTCAGAGCCATTTGGTATAAATACCACTGTCGCACGATTAAGTAGAAAATCATCTTGTCTATAAATGCAGACTGAGCATTTTATGGTTTAAACTATGACCCACTGAAAAATCTCATGTTTATTGAAACTATGTATCAATTTTGCACAAATGCAAAGTAAAATAAATTCTGTTTATTTAAACTTTTTTTTCTTTCAATGTACCTTACTAAAATAGAGACGATGGATCATTTTCAGGAAGCCTGGGGAATGTGAGATTTGCATTTACTAGAGAGAATCTCTATCTCAGTTGGAAATGATGCAGAGAATCCAGAGAGTTACCAGTAGACAGTCGTCTTAATTTTAAGACATTTTTCGTAAAATGATGCAGAGAATGATCTTGATCATGCTGAAGATCATTTTGTGCTTTCTGTATCGCATAGTCATCTGTACAGTTGACATTTGTATGAAGTGACAAGTCAGAACTCCAGTTTTCAGGATGCATCACACTGTTTATTATCGCTAATATTAATGTCAGATTGAAAATTTTCTTCATTTCTGTATGTTTTCAGTATGGACGCATGGCTCTGGAAACAGTCATGAAATCTGTTTTGGATATTCAGTCTGATGTTCCACCAGTACAACCGCCAAGCTTATATCAAGGAGATTTTTTCAAAGGTAATTTTGAGAGAATATAACTCTTCGTCGGGGAGCAAGCCATTGACGGGCCATTTGCCATGGCTAGCCGTCACTTTGTTGTCCTGGATGGTGAGTTCCAATAACATGGGGGAATGTTCCATTTTGACTGGTAACTCCACACAATGACACAGTGTTGGCCTGCATTGCACCCCCTCACTGATCATATGCTTCCGCATATTGAACCCCTAATCTTACTCCTCCCATTTGAAACAAGTCATTGGTGGGTAAGGGATTGTACTAATAAGCTCATGTCAATAACATACAGATCAAGTTTGTCATTCCTTTACTCGCAAACCATATTCATTGCAAATTCATCTGTAACCTGATGTAACTGCTTAGACCAAATCATTTCACAAAGGGATGTATTTTCAACCACGTTTAAGAATTTCGACATAGATACAAGTTACCACCGCTCTGGCCAATGGATTGGAATCAAGGTATATATTATACAGGTGGGGCAGCCACTGTTTAGGCCAGATGAGATCACACACAGGATCCAAAAAGCCAGTCAAGCCCTTCAGAGACTGCATGTCCAGGTCTTCAGCAGAACGGCATGCAAATGTCCCTGGTCCTCTCAAAGACACTATATAGATAAGATGGATCCCTATGCCAATTTTGCATTTACTGCATCATGCAGTGCCCCCAAGTTTTGAGAGTGTACAGTCTGTAAACAACAATGGTGGCAATCATGAAACCAAGAAGAGGAGGGCAGTGGTGTGCAGGCATTGATTACACAAATTCAGTTCAAGTACCAAGAAATGCAATTTTTTCGTTTTCCCAAAAAGATCCAGAAAAATGAGTTGGAGCTTACAGTGATCCAAGTCTTAACTCTAGAACTGCAACCCAGCCTAAGGGCTGCAACGCCTTGCAGAGTGCCTTGTTGGCTTGTCAGTCTGCATCGCTGGTGCCAGTGCTTAAACCTCAGGGTGTTTGTTTTGACTATAGAGACTCCGCCTTGGCTTCAGAGTGACACAGTGCAGGCCCAGATTGACCACCATACTGACCAATGTCTTCCTCTAACTCCAACCTTTCTTCACACATATTATATTGTATTCACAAAGACGTGAATTCCATATGAATGTCAAATTTATCACCTCCCGTCACTCAGGCTATTTCCATTACAGATTTGTTCATAACCTAATGGTCTGGACTAAACCACTTCACATAGATTATAGAATCTCAGTGTAAACTACAAGCTATCATCCCTCTGACCACGTGGACTTAGATCAGACCGGCCATGCTGACAGGGCAGCCTTGACTACAAAGAAATACATACATGTGGTCTAATGATGGCATAGAGTGAGAGCATAAGAGAGCTGTTTGATATATAAACTAATAGATACACAGGATACTTTAGCTTTGATTCATGGCAGTTATAGCTCACTTGTGCTCTCAGTAGCTTGATCGCTGGTCAATGTGAAACTTCTTGAATGGGTCAAATGGTCAGGGGAGTCTGCATTCTTATTCAGTATGGTGTAGACAAAGAGACTCCATGTATTTGATACTCTCTTCCCGCATGGTCGTTTCTTTTGATTGTAGTTTGAGACCATTTGAGAGGATTTGAGCGGGCCATGTGGCTTTTGATTTATCTTCTTCCGTCTTTCTGTTACCTTTTTGCCGGGATTCAGCACTATCTATGGGCTTTCTCACAATCTTATTCAAGAAAAAAAAATCATTGACTATTGAAAGATCTTGTACTTAGATGCAGCCATACCTATTATGTGGCATTTTGACAAAACTGGGCCCGATAAAACCTAATTGTTGTCAACAAGCTGAGAAATATCACAGTGATGCGATAGGCATAGCATGGAGAAGCCAGATCGTATAAATATGTGATATGCGATATGCACTATAAAGAGCATTTCACCTATTGGATATCTACGTGCGGCACACTTGTAGAGTTAATACAAAACTAGTAACGTAAGTGGCACAGCACGCATTTTTTTATGATGTGAAGAAGACTGTACACGCTAGGAGGGGGCATAGTGCCCGGTCTTAACAGTATAGTGTCTTTGGTCCTCTTATAGATGTGAAACATGGGCCTGGCATCAAAAGTATATCAAACACCTTGCACAGTTTCACATGAAATCATGGCACAAAGATATGGGCATTTGGGTTCAGGACAAAGTTGCAAGTACTTGGTATAGCTGGTTTGACAAGCATTGAATCATCATTGCTGAAGGCACAGCTACGATAGACTGGCCATGCATCTAAATGAACCTAAATGAACAACTGCCATATCTTAGAACAGTTCATGTATGGTGAACTCAAAGATGGCTCTCTGAGAAAGAAAAGACCAAATTTGCAATACAAATACACATTCAAGAGCAGTCTCTGATGGTGCGGCTTGAAGCTTCTGCAAGAAATGTCCTGGAGGCTTCTCACTTCAAAGACTTTGACTTTGAGAGAGACAGATGACTGTATCTGGCTGTTGCCATGGAGAGAAGCATAGGACCAAAGACTTTGACTTTGAGAGAGACAGATGACTGCATCTGGCTGTTGCCATGGAGAGAAGACATAGGACCGTGTCCTCAGCAACCCATCTTTGCAAGATTTGTGAGCTTTGGGCTGTGAAACCACATGCACTTCCATTTGCTGATATGCTCACCATCATCACTGGCCTTTGGCAGACAATCAACAAATGTATCTAGATTCAGTTTATAGAACAAAAGCAAGCACCATGAGGACAATGATCCCATTCCAAGGAGATAGGCAGAAGCTGAATTGCTTGTGTGTCATTTCATACAGTTGAATAGTGTGAACTAGAGTTGTCATATCTTTTGTAATTCATATTTCTTGTATCTATATACAAATAAGAGTAAAACATGGAGATTTTATTCCATGCCATCCTCCACAGTTGTCATACTTTGTTGGGCATAACCATTGATTAGCACACATTTTTAGTTTCCTTCAGGTCAGAACCTTAACTAAAACACTGTAAGATACAAGTATGCAGGGTGGGCCAAAAGTAGACTTACACTTTGTAGGAAGGCACTTTATATGTTTTATAACATTTTATTACAGTTAAATTTCTTAGTTACAATCAGTTCAGTCTAACACTTTCTTTACACCTAATTTAGTTTAATCTTGTAAATGTTCAAAATAGCTTTGAATTAGTGTAGAAGAATGGCATGAATAATTTTGACCTAAAGCACGATGCAAATACTTAAACAACTGTTGGCTGACGTATAGCCCACCCTGTATATATTGAGAATTTAAACTGCCTTAGTTGTTTTTGTTTAAAGATAATTGCTGGCAAATCATCTTTTGTTGTGGAAATCATTTTAAATATAAGTAGTATTTGTGCATGTTTCTCTGAAAATTTTTCCACTGTTTATGTGCAAATATACACCCATAGTCAGGTCCCGATCCCCACCCTCCGCTTTCCACTTCCTAGTCAATTCCATCAATCCATTTTTGCAGTGTTCTTTGAGAACAATAGTGTCAGTTATCGATACACTTTTCTAGTTTTTGCTGAGGCATATGTTGATGATAAGGGCAGATAAAATTAGTTTTGATTTTGAAATTACATGAGATTTGGCATTGTAGTCTTTTAGGATAAAAAAGTATAAAATATGCTTTGTTTTCCACTAGCCTAAAGTTTACAGAGAAAGTAGTAAAATTTCTACTTTGTATTTCAAAAGAAAATATTCGCAACGATACTATATGCAACTTTCCTCCAAGTTATCTGTATTTTCAAAACACCATTATTGTTGTTTCTTAGATGTGAAGGAGGCACTTATTGGTGTTGGAATGATTAATGTTGACGAGAAAACAGGTTATGCCTCTCTGGAGAAAGGTGAGTCATTGTTTTCATGCTTATCAATTACTTGTGTATCCTGGAAAGGTCTTGGGTGGTAATGATAATGGTATGTGTGCCGGTCTGCTAAAAGGGTGTAATTGAAAGAAATTATGTTTTTTGAGATAGCAATTGATTCATAATCTGTAAGATTTGCAGATTACTGGGCTTTTTACAGATTTCAAATATCTTGAAGAGTCTTTTTTTAATGAATTTTTTAAGGTGGCGGGGTAAGAAAAGTTGAAACAGAGAAAAATGGCTTCAGAGTTTGATATATAAAATCAATGACAACTGAATGATTAAGGCTTACTTACTGAACCAAAAAATATTAAATAATGAAAAATATATTTCTTAACATCTAGATCTACATAATATCAAATGGCAATAACTTTAAACTTGTTTTTGCATGTGGCTGGAACTGCCACAAACATTCCGAATGACACTGTCAAAACATAATCAATTAGGTCAATGGCAAGGGCACCCGATCAGCTGATCATCATTCCTGAATAATGTGTCGCTTTCAAATGATTGATCACTATCCAGATGGATTCTAGGTCTGAAAGATCTTAACTCAATTCTCATTCCAAAGTAGTTATTTATAAAGTTTGTAAGTCTAATTTTATCATTACTTCAAGTAAGCAATGGAGCCACCAAAGTAAGCACGCCTATGATTGACAGAAGATAAGGCAGCCAATCAGCTGATCTAGATTCATGGATAAATCAATACATAACTAATAACTACATACCAGATTGGTCTGAAAGATCTTGGCTGTCATTTCTCTCTCCAAGATAGTCATCTACAGAATTTTGAAGTTCAGCACTGTCTTTATTACAAGTGTTCAAGTTAAGCAAACGAGCTATTGAAGTAGCACCGACGGAGGTCACCATCTTGTAAGCGTCTCTTGTTACGGTAAATATGAGACAAAAAAAAACATCTGATTTTCTGTTCTTTTAAGGTTGTGATTGTCACTGTTATTAATATTTGTTTAATAAATTATCTAAAATTTTATTATTTTAAAGATAATATGCAGGGTGTGATCTTCTCCCCTCTTTGTCATTAATTTTAATAGATCTTCTCTTTTGTTTTTATACATAGGGCAGTCCAGCATTATATGGTCCATTGTGTTAGTTTTTCCACATGTACTGCATTTAATTTGTTCTGGTGATAGTTCAGGAGCTCTTATTCTTCCTCTTAATATTTTCTGCATTATGGGATTATTATTTTTACTCCTTATTTGTGGTTTTAGTTTGGCTTCTGGATAGAAATGTCGCGTTTAATTGTTTTTCTGGTCCGTTTCCCATTTAGGTTGCCAATCTTTTTGGATCTTTTCTTTTATTCTTCTTCTAACTTCTCTTTGCTGAGGCCTGCATTTATATCTATGTTATCTTTCTGGGTACCGTTTTTAGCTAATCTATCCACTATCTCATTTCCGTTTATCCCTACATGTGCCGTTACTGTTACTGTTCTATTTTGTTTTTTAAGTTCAGTATTAGCTTTTAATATTTCTTCTTTTATGTCTTCTCTTTCTATTATTTTCTTACTGTCTAGTCCTTTTATGCTAGCCATAGAGTCTGTTAAAATCTCTATGGCTGTTTTTATAGCTGTTATGTCTGCCGTATAAATCGATGCCTTATCATTTAGTCTCTTTTCTATTGCTGTTTTGGATTCTGGGAAGTACACCCTTATTCCTATTTTTCCTTCCTTTGTTTTGGAACTGTCTGTGTTACATAAAGTTGAGTGAATCTTACTTTCCTCGATTTTCTCAAGTGCAGCCGTTTTGATTGCTATAGTTAAAGCAGACGAAAAACATATTAAAGAAAACTTTAGCAAAAATGCCAATCTAGACCAATAAAAATAGAAATAGAACAATAAAACCCTCGCCAAAGCAACCGTCGCAACACTGGGGATGCTAGGTCCGAAATAGCCTAACTAAAATTAACAAGGCTAAGCTGAAAGCCAAAAAGGGGAAGGGACTAAGCCAACAAATAATTCGGAAGAGGGCATGACAAAGAGAGGGAAAGGAAAGGTGGTAGAATAGGAGGAAATCTATGCCGGCAGTAAAATAATAACAAGAACAAAGACAAACGAGTCGCAGGAGGAGGGAGGGAGTAGAAATAAATGAAAACACGAAAAGAACTCGGTGATTTTCCAGGGGTCTCTGGATGGACGATCGCATATGAAACCGAGTAATCACTGCGCTCCTTTGGACAGAGACTCTAGACCCAGCCAACATGGAAATCCGCAAGGCATGGATTGTGGCGTCTCATTACAGTAGATTCGGGAATACTGGCTCACCGAAAAGTCCAACCTATTCCCCCCCCTCCCCCATTGGAAGAGGCGGATCCGTAAAATACATCGTATAATCGCTCGAGAAATGAGGACATTAATTGTCCTCTGCCGACCGATAGACGCGAGGTGGTAGAACCCAAAACCCATCGCGACCTAGGGATTCCCCACTATGTAAATAATGTATATAAAACAAATATTAGCCAAATAAATGTTGTCAACCCGTATAGATGTTGTAAGATTAAGCATACCAGGGAAATAAGAAATAAAGGCCTAAGGGCTCATCCCTGTGTAGATAGTGACAAGTAGGAGTAGGAAATAGGGATGATATGAATATGTACATACCAAACCTAGAATAGTAAGGGACCCACGAGTGACCAAAACAACTTAGCGACACCCTCAGATCCTCATGGGGGGACCTTTAACACGGTCCACGAACAATAGAATAAGAATAGCAAATAAAAACGTGGACCGACAAAAATCAAACAATATGGCAAATAGAAATAGCGATAGGGGCCATATAGAAGTAGAATAGAGAAATAAATAAACCAAAATAAACATATTTATATGTAAATAATAGAATAGGGAGTAGCTAGATGTCAACCGCCTGCTGACGATGAGAAAAACTGGACTACTGGTATGACCAGCGCAAGCTGTGGTTCATGACCAAATCCAGAAGAGATACCCTTGTGGAGGTAGCTGGTGGAAGATTTTTGGAGGGTGTGGTGTTGGGGGATGCCGGTGTGGGGTCGACCTGCCTCGGCGGTTTCTGGACATGAGGGCTGGGACTTTCCTGGCTTCTGCGTGGCTTCTTCTTTGCCACCGGTCCGGACTAGAGACAGTAAAGAACAACAGTGGCACCAACTGGAGACTTCGGGAGGCATGTAGATAAGGAAATACAGAAATTTTTTTTTTTTTTTTTTAAACAACGATCCGTCGAGATAACCACCAGTAAGGAGGTTGAAAGATGTAAAACAACAGAGTAACCGAAATCTTATTATATCAGTGATTTGAAATGATATGAGGGGCAGATCTAGTCAGACAAATCGATCGGCCAATTTGTCAGCGGTTGACTGATTTTGTGTCATGATGTCATAGAGCTTTATGCTTGCCTTTCAATTTTGTAAGGCATTACTGCATACGTTTTACAGCAAACCAGAATGGGGTTCATGAGGAGTAGTACTGAATAGTTAAAGATCAGTCTAAGATTGTTGTGCTTGTTTCATTTTCACACACAACTTGTTCTAGAGATTTAGATCTAATGGCTAGACGGCCAAGCGATTCATAGGCTCAATCATATCAAAATCCAAGAATTTCTCTGACCTGACCTATGTCAGAAAAACCCTTCAAAAGCATATTTAGAGACTGAATTCAGGCTTGATCTTATAATATATGCAAGTTAAAATGTTGAACTTTAATACAAAGAACTCATTTTTCAACCTGTGACCCAAAATTGACTATTTTGAGCTGTATCTTGATATGCGTCTTAAGACTCGCTTTTAGCAGACCGGCTCACATATAGACAGTAAGATGTAATATAAGGGGTGCTACTATGTCATCATGATATTACAGTGAGAGTCATGGACGTAAAAAGTATTATGCAATAGGAAATTTGATGTGATGTTAAACGCAATGCTGATAAGAAATCAGTCCAAATATTTTCTGTTGATGCAATCTGCATATCGTCACCTAAGAGCCAGTTTCACCTGTTATGATTTTGGCAAATTTTTCAGGAGAGACAAAAAACTGATTAAATCTATTCCTTTTGTGAATATTGAACTTAAAATATAAACATTTGCAAAAAAGTACTTTTATATTGGATAGTAACTATAAAGAGATAGATGTACCATTTTTTTAGAGAAATTAATGTTACACGATACATGAATTTATGATCAGACGCGTAACTCTACTTACGCAAACTTGGTTTAAATGACAACACTTGTTACGTTTTTTGCCCTTGTAATTGTCATATTGGTATTCTTCTATGATCTCTTTCCTGAATTAAATGATTAGATGCTGCTTCCGCTTGAAGCCTGATTCTTAGATTTCAAAGTACTGCAGCACTTCTGCGAAATAATATACCTTTCAAATGGAATTTTGTGCACTTACAATGTATAGGTGCCATAAGAAGCTCATTTGTGATAAATAAAATGAAAACATTCCAACATTTGATGCTTGTAATAAAAACATTCCAACATTTGATGCTTGTAATAAGAAGGTTCTATGAAAACTTTGTCAGGGTTACCCTTCACACGATAAATATTAATTATTACAATGAATTAATATGAAAAACATAATTTTTCATCAGTATGAGGTTGTAAACACCAAAACTGCACACTGGTCGTGACTGGTAACTGCATCTCACTGAAATGATTAATTTTTACCCTATTATCTATACTTGGTGTTCAGTGATGTCGAAAGTATATGAAGGAAGAACAAGAGCATCCGCACAGATTTAATATCGTGCAATAGGCTGGTCCTAATACATCATCCTATACATTTCACTCTTGATGACCAACAGATTAGTAGATTTCAAAAAATTACAAAGGTGATGGCATTTTCTTCAATCTGAAGAGTGCAAAATAATAGTAATTTACAATGAGATCCTAAATTAATGACACATCGTTATTGTATCTTTCAAAATAAGGAGATCACTTTGGTCCTCAGACTTCATAAATTACAAGACAAAGTAAAGAACAGATTATATGGCAAAATCATATTTCAATCATTCAGGCTGATTCAGACTGCCATTTTCATTCAGCACTGTGCAAAATTCCTACAAAGAATCATAAGACAAATAGTTTGAGCGTGACATAAATGGCATGGGGCGTTTCAGGTCACTGATTTCTGCAGAGTCCAGTTTCCATGGCTTTGTTCTAGCTTGTATCAATGCAACTGGCTGCAGAGATAACCTATGAAGAGGGCTCCAAAGTTGCCATCAAAGCTGACTTTGGCTTGAATATCTCCATTGACATAAAGGATGACCCTGAGATCCACAGCAGATGGGTCCCCAACAGTTTTTTCTTGGCCGTATGCTTTGCTGCCCACCTGTGAGTTCGTTGAAAACAGACAAATCTGCAGGAATAAATCGGACAGGCTTGGAGCATCGAAACAATGACATGACTAGGGCATAATCTGCAACATGACATGTCACAGCCTGCACATGACTGTGTAGGTGCCAGCTTGTTGGTGTGTCTTTCGGCCTTTCAGTGCGGCTTCCGGGCAAAGCGCTCCACGACGGACCATCTCATCCGCCTAGACACTTTCATCCGAGAAGCCTTTGCACAGCGGCTACACGTGGTGGCGATTTTCTTCGATTTGCAGAAGGCCTTCAGCACCACGTGGAAATTTGGTATTTTGAGGGATTTGCATCCGCTGGGCTTCCGTGGTAATCTTCCCACTTTCATTCAGAACTTCCTGAGCAGGCGGCACTTCAGCGGCTGCCTCAAGTTTAACTCTTTCTGATTCCTTTGAACAGGAAGAGAGCGTTCCACAGGGGATGTCCTGTCGCCCATGCTGTTTAACATCAAATGTTTAACATCGCAGATCGGCTGGCTCAGGGAACCAATTGTTCCCTGTATGTAGATGACTTCCTCATCTGCTACAAGGCCCAGAGGATGCCTACTTTTGAGAGATAACTTCAGGCAACCTTGGGCACCCTCCAGGGATGGGCAGTTAACAACAGCTTCAAGTTTTCCACACAGAAAACTGTAGCCGTTAATTTTTGCAGAAAAAGACTGCATTGCAGGGATCTGGATCTGTTTCTCGCCGAGAAACATCGGATCCCCATCAAGGATGAGGTCAAATTTTGATCGAAGACTGACCTTTATTTCCCATATTAATCACCTGAGAGGTGCTTCCTGGAAAGCGCCTAACATACTTAAGGCGGTATCAGGAGCTGAGTACAGACTGAGGATACAGACTCCATACTGAGCCTGTACCATTCCCTTGTCTGCTCAAAATTCGATTACGGTAGCATTGTCTACGGCTCGGCCAAGCAACGCCACCTCCAAAAACTTGACACTGTCCACCACCAAGGCCTTAGACTGTCCCTGGGGGCATATCGCATGTCCCCAGTGGAAAGTCTCTTACGTTGCAGCCAACGAATCCGCTCTCCAAGACAGAAGGGACAGTTCAGTACGAGGTCAAAATTTTATCACACCCAGAATAATAATAATAAAGGGCATTTATATAGCGCCTCACCCCTGCGGGCTCGAAGCGCTTTACAGCAGGACCAAAGCGTTGAACAGAATATGCCTCAAAACAAACATGGGCAGCAACATACACACAAATTCATACCATGGTATACAGATACGA
>JBCEWB010105823.1:0-11980 GCA_039654565.1 Peronia peronii | reverse complement strand
GACTTGCTTCCAAGAAAATGGCCGAGATAGTCTGGTTTAGACAGACTGAAAGGCCTACAAAAACTAAAACTAAAAAACTAAGCTTCAGACAAGGTAATCGCCTTTCCTTAATTAATATGTATTTACCAAGCTAATGAAAGATTTTATTTCAGTTTGCCAAAAAATGACTTAGGCATTTATTTTTACACCCCGCTGAGTTAGGCAAAGTTTATTCTGAGACTTAGGCAATTCTGTCAGAAAACCTTTGTGACTTAGGCAGCATTTCGTCATAATAGCACTGTGATGAGCCGTGTGGAATGTGCTTCTATTTGCTGGATCTTGTAGTACAATGTAAACGGAACCATCGAGAGGGCTGTGGCAGTTCGCCTCAAATTTAAAATGTGATGAATTTTGAGTTCAGTAAAGTCTAGGCTGCACCATTATCTGCTAACATGGTATGACTAAAGGAAGCAGGTTCCCGACCTCAGTGCAAACCTAAGTAGCTACATGTATGTATATAACATGACAAACTCCAGGAGATATGACCAACAGAGACAGAGATCTTATGAACAGTAACATACAAAGATATTCCACAGAAGATGTTTCTGATAATAATCGTTGGTGATCAAGGAGAACCATTAATTTTATTAGGAATCAGAAATTTGTCTCACACAAAAAAAAGCACAAAATGATATGATGATGATGATGTGAATATGAAAACCTTAATCATTTTATGCCTTGCCAGGTCGAATGCTTGTGAAATATGAGCCAGTAAGCTTCACAGGCTGCCAGTGTTCATTTTCTGTCACGCTGTAGGGATGTGGCCGTTTCCTGGCTGTTATGATTATGATGGCATACCCGGATGGAGTGTAGATCTCACATACAATATTACGTTCGATCGTGCTGTGCATGGAATCACATTCCATTTGGGTGTGGCTATTAAGAAGAAATTTCTGCTCGATAGTAATACCAACTTGCTCGCCAAGTGGTAAAGCATGTTTCTTTGCAACTTTGCAATTCCAAGTGTATGGCTTCTTCCTGCGAAATTTGGTTGGGGCATTCAGTTCAGAAGTTCCTCCACATGATCTGACTCTTCTGCTTCTGTGTCTGAAGAACTGCTGCTTGAGTTATACATGACGTCTTACGGATCCTCTTCAATCTCAGTGTCACTGCTTTCATCTCCCTGCTGTATGGGCTGTAAATAGAAACAAAATAAGGCACACTTTTAACAGCATGTATAAAACCTCACACACATAAGAAAATACAACCCTGGGAGTAAAAATATAACCTTACTTAAATCAAGCAGAGGCTGCACGCTAAATCTTTGCCATCTATGAGAAAGTTTGACTTTTTACACCGTCTTTAGTTCCATTCCCCTTTTTTCCATTCTACACACATGTACAAGAAGTATATGATACTTTTTTCATGGATCTTTATATATTTACATATTGTTAATCGTACTTATTTGAAGTCTCCTTCAGTGTTACGCCAGGTTAGCTCATTCAATATTGTTCGCTGCCTCTATGATTTTTTTTGGTCGATGAGGACGAAATTATTAAACTCAACCGCGTTGATTGGGAGACACTAGGCTACCTACCTGAATTGCACAGATTTACACACCAACTGGGACGGAGTCGGACTGATGACTGATCGGTTCATCAAGAGGTGGCTCTCTTGGTGAAGATACCCTTTCTTCCTCTGTTCTCTCTTCAAACCCGAGGTCATCACTGCAGTCACACAGTCATCTTCTACCGTTTCTTGATCATCATGGAGTGACAAGAGTTAGATCATGGGTTTAAATCTCAAAGAAGACAGTCATAACTATTCTATCTGTAATGATGTATGTTAGCAAAATTTGTTGTTATGTATGTGCTTGTACATCTAGAGCCAGAATGGTGTAAAAATGCAATCCTACTTTGCAATGGGTTGGTGCTGCATGAATATGTACACCTATCAGCAAATTTCTAATGAAATTATCAGCTCCATTACAAATTGCATCCCCATGTGGCGGTTAACATATTTCTTTAATTTTTTAATAGTCTTAATAAAGCATGCAGGTCAGAATGAAAAATACCTAAGTCGCTGAAGGCCAAAAAAGGCAGGTGAATAACGATCAGGTATAGATCTAAACAATAGACTTAGGCAAAAAATATACAGAGACCTAATCCATTACAATCACAGTTCAGCAGGGTAAAAATGACAAATGAAACACATTTAAAACAAAAAGTTATTCAATATTTGTAATACCTTGAGACTGTGAACTTTGCATCATGTTCATCAACATTTTAAGGGCGTCAGATACCTCTATGCTTGTCTATCTGCATGCCGTGATCTTGAACTCTAAGGAATCCCTAAGTCGTTGGTTTGATTTAGGCAAATTTGTTATTCGGCAATCAAGCAGTTTATAATGGAAGTACTAAAAATAGCCCACCATTCAATGATGCCTTAGGCAATTATCTTATGAGTGTGCCCTGTAACTCCAAACCGCCCAAAAATTACTGATGCAATTATGAGCGTGACGACAAGCGATCTCCTGTTCAATAAACAGCTCTTTCCCAATTTTCAGTAATGCAGCCTGATACGAGAAGTAGCACAAATGTCTATTGTCACTTAAAAAACATTGGTTAAATTCTTTCCTTGTACTTACAAAATAATAAAAAAGGATTTCTCGGGCTATTTTTTCTAATGTAGGTCTACATGCAGTTTTTAGAGCGCCCTAGATATACTAGATATACCCTAGATATTTAATTATCATTCTAAAACCAAGTTTTGTATCTTTCGTTTTCTCATTATGCCAGAGTAGAATTCATCAATCTTTGAAATTGTTTTCAGTTTTCAGTTTGTTTAATGCGAGCATTGACTTCATGTATGACTCTCTTCTATCTAGTCGTATTCCAAAATTCCAAGGGATGGTAAGATACCAAAAGATAGAATGGTTTGGTTGCTGGCTAAATGGGGAATGGAATCATTTTTGGACATTGGTTATTATTTGGGGTTTTCCCTGAAAGGCTCACTGACAGAATAACAGCCAAATTACACTAAATATGATTTCGGCGATATTGAGCACTGGTGTCCAGGATGTTAGCTACAGACCGTCACTAGGAAATATCTGACCGTCCGCATTTTTATACCCACAGTGAATGCCATATGTGACTGAGGAATGACTGTTTATGTCATAAAATGCTGAATTATGAGCACCATTTCACCAGACTGTGCAGTATTTAGCAGGGAATTTTAGTGTCGGATATCATGAAAAAGTCCTTGACTGGATCAGTCCATTTACACTTTAAAGGATACACAAAAGATCAACAGTTATGTACGCAATGGTGCTCATCATTTGGTTTTGTTTGTTTGGTTGGAATGTTTTATTAGACTTCGCGGTTAGCGTTTGTAGACTGCGGTCACAGCAGAGATGCTCGGGATCTCTTTCGTCGAGTTGATCTCTGAGGGATATCTTTACTAAAACGATATCATTAATGAAACGTTAAAATTTTGTCACAGTTACCATGCGTAATGTTTTTACACAAATAACTAGACTTTACAGATCCTTAGTGATTTAAGAATTTGAATATGTGTGATCTTGACCATTGATTGCTCCTCGCACATTGCAGTAATTGTATGCATCGAGATAGATATTTTTTAAAATATAGATGTCAGGGATGTGGGCTATAGAGCAACAGACTCAAATGGAACTGGTCGTTTGGTACAAGTGAAGGTGGATTCAGAGAAACAAAAGTTGCATTTTGTCCATTTTCGAAGGAAAATAACTTATTTGTCCACAGGTTGTGGAGTGACAGTAAATCAAAGGCCAGTGACCTCACTGTTAGAGTTTATTCCACATTTTAAGCTCATCATGAGACATAGAGAAAGAGAGAGAGAGAGGGAGAGAGCATAAGTGGATATGATGAAGTGAACATTACAAATTATAACTTTATTCACTTTTAGTCCAGCGCTAATGAATTGAACTCAGTGAAAGCTGAATAATAATTGCTTGAAGCAGTGCTGATAAAGTCCACACCCACTCCTGATTGACGGATGATAATCTTCTCAATGATCACTGAGATCATTCATATTATGGCTATATTAAATCATATAACAATCCTGGAACACGCTGTTCTTTTCTCCTATATGTACGGCACTCTAAGATAGAGCAATACGCTGGCCTGCCTCTGGATCTTGCTCCTTCTGCGTTCCATATTAGATTTCTCATACAAGGAAGAATTTAAGAATTAACCAGTTCTAACAACACATGCATTTAGATACAAGAAATTGTAATGTCTTAGTGATCAATTCTATAAATATCGAAAAGTAACTGTGCTCTGGAGAGAGAGAGTTCAATTATTTTGATTTATAAAAATGGTTCAGACATAACGTTACAAAAAAGTGAACATTTATTTTGAGTATCTTTTCCTTCAGTAGATAGTACTGAAAGCATTTGATCACCATGCTTGTTTACTTACGTCTTTCAACCCCCTTTGTGGTGGTTATCTAGATCCATTTGACCAACGGCTATTTTCTACCATTACCCAGAGAGCCTGATAGCTTTGCAAACAGTCGAGGACAAGACAAGTGGCTAATCAAGAAGGTCGAGGCACTTAGAGGGACAACATTAAAGTTGATACTGTAATACAATAAGCTGAAATTCTACTCATAGATTCTAAAGTACAAAAGCTTTGGCGAAAGATTGGTATCATTTCAGATTGTGGGCATCTTTTGTCGATTTTTTTTCTTTTCCCCCTTCTTTTTTTTTTTTTTTTTTCATGCAGTACTTTGCCAATCAAATGCCAGAAAATCAGATGAAAAGCCAACATTATTCCAAGTCCATGGACTAATTTGTTTGATCCCCACTGTCTGTATTTTGTTCTTTGTCTATCTTTTATTCAGTCTTTATCATTCCGCATGAATTAGTCATATGATTCTTTACATTTGTGTCTTGGTATCGTATTAAAATTATTTAAATGGCCTCAGTTTTCATCTTTTTCTTTTCCAGAGCGGACACCAGGACATTGCAAAGACTCTTGATACATCTGTATCGATTTTGACACTGGATCCTGACATCACTATCATCAGACCTAAGACTGTCAGCTACTGCAGTGTATGGGCCGGGGATCCTCGCCCGATAAGACATGATTTAGCCACCGGACAGAGTTGGACATTCAACTTGTAAGTCCGGCTAGGACCAAAATAACAAGAGACGATTTGGACTCCTATTTCTCCCTTTCATTGCTGTGTAAACTTAATTTTTTTCTCTGTATAAAATACCGGTGAATGCTGCTTCGGCACGCAGAAAGCGATCTTAATACATTTACACACTCCTTACCTCCTTCAGCAGGCGAAAGAAGAAACTGGAACTGACAGACCTGTGCAATAAGTTTACAGGAAATCACCATTTGTCCCTCCCACCAAAGATATTAGATCACTGACGAACTCCATGTGGTAATTTTGATAATTGATTGTCAAAGAATCTCACAATGTGAGTATACCCATCTGACGTGATTTTCAATTGTTTAATGTCTCCTGTGAAACTGTAAATAGTAAGACAAACATCAGTGGACACCTCCGCTAGTTGATACTTCAATAAATGCCTTCGTCACCACGTCAAGAGTCTTTGCTCGATTCTGGCTCTGGTTTCCTGTTCCCGCTCAATCTGTATCACCAAATACCCTGTGTCTCAAAGGCGTCCGGATTTCTTTGAATGACAGACTGGCTAAGAGTTAAATGTGTTTCCACAACTCCCACACGCATCGCAATTCTGCTGGAGTTCTGCCAGCAATGAACAATATTTCATCTACTAACTAGGTGTGCAATATACTGTGCTGTTTTCCTTTGACAACTACCTTATTATCTTGCGTCACTGCTAAGATACAATTTGACTGCAAGAAACTCGCCCTTTGCCATTGGTTCCTCGGAATTTCTTCTGCAGTCGCTAGTAGCCGAGTGTCTGATATGCAATCTCTTTACCTGATACCCATCCTCTATTGTGTGCCTCAAGGTAAGTATTATATGGAATTATGCAAGATTACATTCTCCCTGAACGTATTCACATGGATTCTCTCTTTGTTAACATGTGTCTCTATCTGTTTATAAATTATACTCTCTTGTCTGTTGGTGTATAACAGATTGTCACCTCCTCTGCACATGATCTATCTGGGCACATTTTTCCCCAATATCGCCTAGAATCACATGGTTTCTCTCATTGCCTGTCTAATATGACTAGTTAAATCATCTGTTTTTAACATAATATCCTGTCTTCCAGTCTGTATAACATACCTTGTTTCCATGTCTGTCGATACATGCCCTTGTCTTTTGGGATCTCTCCTGCTTTTTTTTTTTGTTGTTTGTCTGTGCTGCCATGCTATTTTATATGTCAATATATAATATACCTCAGTCCTTTCGCCTATCTTCGTCTGCGGAGGTTTTTGCTTTTGTGTGAGAGGGGGTGGGGAGGGGAGGGGAGGGACGGAAAGTTTTTTCCTTGAGGTCTTTTAATGTCGGATTCGCATAAGGTTGTTATGTTCATGAGCATGAGCATAAAAAGACATAAATTGTAGATCTTATGGAATCAAACATGAATAAAAACTGCCAAATAAAAGACATATCTATATCTCTGTCTCTTACTTGGCATTTTTTGTTTTACTTATTTCCTATTTTTGCCCACATTATAGGCCTTAATCATATCATTATGTCTCGTGACCAAGCGAAATACTTGTCAATCAAAAGAGAGTAGTTTTGAGGAGAAAATCGGATGTTAATTGACCATGAAGTTATAAGAGTTAACTCTGAATGTGAATATATTTCAGCACATAGAAGGCACAGTTACACAGCACATAGAAGTCACAGTTACACATTTCTATTTTATTTTATTTTATTTTTTACCAAAGTAAGGTAAACTCAATTCCTTTTCTACTGACCTCAGTATCTCTTATACATGAACATTAGGGCACCAGATTCATCTCACCTGCTTGCGCGACATACTCGCCTTGTCTAATTGAAGCCCTTAGAAGGGGAAGTGCCTAAGCCATATTTCACTTTTGTGTCAGGGAAGAAAAGCCAGGGAAAGAATATCCATCAAAATTTAAGGTGCAAGCAATCGAACCTTCATAAAAATTAATGCCAAATTTGATAATTAGAACAGCATATGACCTCAGAAAAAAACTATTATTATTTTTTTAAAGTATTCAATTATGCATGCTGGTGTTCAGTCTAAAAGAGCACGATTATCTCGGCTTTAAGTGCGTGTCCAGTTTGGTCAGGATAAGCTTTTTGGGGCAGAAGTTTGGAATTGGAAATTTTGCCCCAGACATGGGCATCTCTCCGCCTACTCTTCATCTGATTTTTTACTGTGCTGAGGTGCGAACAGGATCTCCAAAATAATTTACATTCGCCGTTATCCAAAAAGACTAGATGTCGGGCTTCCCTGCCCAAGAAACCAGGGAGCAGTTGAGTCACTGAAAAAAAAAAAGTTTGCAGGTTCTAAATCTGTTTTTCGCCCGTAGGATTTGAGCCCGGGACTTTTTGACAGAGAGGGCACATCCTTAAGCCCTCGGCGACAGCGCCTCATGGCTTTTCTCCTGTCGAGATGATTCTCTCTCGAAACGGACTTAAGTACTTGTAATTCTTGGGTCTGCAATGTGAAATTACAATGGCCTGGAATAATACAGTTAGCTATTCTCCAAACTTTTCACACTCATGCACTAACCGTGCGCTTAGCGTACAGCACCGCCCTCCCTTCCCCTTCCGTTTTCACATCCTCATTAACCTATAATGTGACATTCCACTCACCCATTGACACGGGACAAGACTCATGCACTATTCATAAGTTCTGGGGGGAGACAACTCGCAGGTGGGCGACAGAGTATTATCCTCAATGCCGATTATCTTGTGTGGGTGGAATCTATAACATCTATTGCGCTGTACTTCACCAGTTCAGTCTATTGTCTTGTACTTCAGCAGTTCAATCTATTGCACCATAGTTTAATATTTCAGTCTATTGCACCGTACTTCAGTTGTTCAGAAATCACTCTGCTCATATATACAGATGACGATTTAGGTCGTAGACCCACACACGTCCAGTTGAAAATGTTAAAAACTGGACATCTGTTGTTCTTTTTAGTCTTCAGTTGTGGTGTAATTAATGGAAAGCAGAAAAGAGGTGAGACATTGACAAAAAGACAAGGAGAAAGACAGAAAAAGGAAGCAGGGAGAGAGGAGAGAGAAAAAGCGGAAAGGAGAGAGGAAGAAGAAAGAGAGGAAAGGGGCACAAAGAAGGACAATCTTAATGATAAAATGAGACAAGAGAGAAAAAAAAACAGACAGCAAAAAACAAGGGCTCCTAGGGAGAGGCGGGGAGGGGGGGGGGGGGGGGAAACTTAGAAAATGAAAAACAAAAAACAAAAACATAAGCTGGACATAAAGATTGAGTTTTGGTTCGTTTCATTTCATTTTTTTTTATTTTTATTTTTTGTCTTATTTTATTTTATTTTATGTTATCTATTTTTTAATATCTTTTTTATTCTATCGTATGTTATTTCATTTTATATTCTTTTTTATGTGTCTGTATTTCTATTTCAATATATTTTGTTTTATTTCATCGTATTTCTTTCTTGCTGTATTAAACTTTAAGACTGCTTTTGTTTTTGTTTTTGTTTTGTTTTTTGTAACTGATCACATATAAATATTGTAATCATCCATTTTGTTTTGACGTGAATAGAAATTTAATTCTTAAAAATACGAAAAGCGATGGCATAAGTTTCCACCTTCCATAGTGTTCATTACAGTCTCGATATTCTCTGCCATGAAAACTTAATATCTCATATATTTGCTGATTCCCAGAATAGTCGGGTGAAAAACGAGCGAGAGATATAAAAACAAATGACTTGTATAAATCACAACTTCTCTGAGAGTTCATTTCCACCTAGACCTACCAGTGGCGTTCTCAGCATTGCTAAAATAAGATTCGTGTGAACTACCACCGATGGACTCGGTTTATCGTTTCAAAAAAAGGTTCATATATACTTAAGTATAATATCATAATTTCATAACCTAAAAAAAAAAATACGTTTTTGCTCATGCTGCATAGTGAAAGGGTTCAGTTGGTGCGTCAGTCTCAGACCCAGAAAACAAATGATTAGCCTGGGGATTTCCTGATGATTTCTACAAAACAGAGAGAGCGCCAGAGAGACAGAGAGAGAGAGAGAGAGAAATATAGGGACAGAGAGAGTGAGAGAGAGAATGACGGGTAGACAGAAAGGGAGGAAAACACAGAGAGTGAGAGTGGTAGGAAAACTGCTCAGGTGGAGGGAGACGGTCTTCAGAGGAAGAGTGTGTTCTTTCATTAGATGTTTCGGCCTTTAACTTCCTGACATCTTCTAGAACCCGGCCACACCGGGGTCATGACTCCTGATGTCCGTCACCCACCTTTTTTTCCCTCAGGGACTCTGCGTGGGATTAAAACCAGTGCCATTTGGTTTTCGGTCCAGTACTCTAACGCTATGCTATGCGTGCAACTGTTTTTATGGCATAATTCATTCTATTTAAATCTACTGTCCAGCATCAAGTGGTGTAGGGGTCACATCGTTCCTTTTGCACCATATCCACCAGGAAGATTTCTCTGCTGCTGTTGCTAGCTCACTCAGGGCGCTGCTAATATTTCGGCCATTTAAGCTGAGTTTCTTCAGTAGAGAATATACTGTTGAACCAACGTAGCCCCTTGCTCCCACTTCTACTGCAAATATGTTTGCCTTCACTCCGGCTCTATGCAAGTCCGTCAGGAGATCTTGGTACTTGACCATCTTGGACTCGTGCTGCTCCTCCATGTTTGTCTCATATGGAACAGTTAGCTCGACAAGGATAGACGTCGCAATCCTCGAGCTAAACACTATGTCCAGCCTCATATCCGATCTCTTAATTAATTCGAGATATTCTCCCCATCCTGTCAAATCGGCTACTATGTCCCAGTCGCCGGCTCCCTCCAGTATTCCACGTACTGGAGTGTTGCAGGGGATCTTGGTGGGAATACCTGTTGGCTCTGGGACGAATGTATTTTTCTGGAATTTATCGGATTTCTCTAGCTTTGTCGGTGCCGATGCAACTGTTCTTGCCAGCACTTCAAGCACCCGGTTGTGCCGCCAGGTATATAGAAGCGTCTTACCATCGACCGAAACTTTTCACAAGTAATTCTGCGACTGTTGGTATTAGTTGGTCATCACTCTGGAATTGCACCGTATCGTCCTTCTTCCCGTTTCGGTAATTCCCGTCTCTAACTGAATCCAGTTAGTGATGTATTTTCTGGTCGGAAACCTCATCCTAAGGGACTCAAAGTACTCCTGTAGAAGTCTTGTAATGTGGTCTGGGATATGATACATGTCCAGTGCTAGCTATAGGAGTGAGTGAGTGAGGAACTGATCCGTATGCATTAGTACGGTCTAACCATATAACATGCAGTTCTTGCTTCCTTGTTTTTGCTCTCTGGATAGCCTCCCAGATCATGCTCGCATGTTCCAGGCACCCTGGGACTCCGGGGACTCCTCTTTTCTGGACTGATATGTCTATGTAGCCGTTCTCCATTAGGTATGACCTCAGCCGATTCGCTATTACCAACAAGAATATTTTACCTTCCACTTCAGCAGAGAGATTGGGCGGAACTGACCTATCTCCCCTGGGCTCCTTTGGTACATAGATACCTTCAGCTTTATTCCACTGATCACTTATCTTTCCTTTCGTCCAGCGTGTGGCCAGCTCCCTGTGCAATATCTTGAGCACCTTGGGACATTTCTTGTACAGCAGGTACGGTATACCATTTGGACCTGGGCAGACTTGCTTCGGGCTTTACTGACTATCTCTCCAATATGAAAAGTATGTGTGAAGGAGAGAGGGAGAATCAAGGCGGTTACTCTGTGTGGTATCATTTCACAAAGGCTGAAGACGTTTACCGGTAGTCATGATCAGGGAATTTGAGATCCGGCTATTGATCATGGACAATTATGGATAAGGTAAAACCAAATTGTCACACCCGCCTTTCTGAGATAAACATTTTAACAATTTGGTATGACCTGTGAAATCAGGGGATGACGTTGGAGAAAATATTATAGTGATATTTAAGTTCCCTGCTTGAACCTGTGACAAATTTGAAATTCACGAAAATGTGTCAGTGAAGGCACTAGCGTTTATTATTCCAAACCTCAGTTTTTAGAAATGCGATATTTTTACTTTAAATCCTGGTTGTGGTGCCAAACAACAAGAGGACTGCGGTGGAATAACCAGCTACAGGTGTCCAATTTTAACACATGTGAAAAAAAATAACTTTTCGTTTTAAAAGCTTTTGTTGTTGTTCTTGTTGTTGTTGTTGTTGTTGTTGTTGTTGTTATTGTTGTTGTTGTTGGTGGTGGTGGTGGTGGTGGTGGTGACGTTGTTGACTCAAGCACTGTTTTGGGCTATTCTTTTTTTTAATATTTTTTTTGTGGAATAGTTACCCACGGGATCTCCGGAATATGTTGGCCCTTACTCGAGAAGACTAACCGTCGGACCTTCTTACCCAAGAAGCTAGAGGATCGTTGAGTCACTGAAAAGAATGCACAGATTCTTATCTTCGAATCGTTATAATCCATGAATCGTTACCTCAAAACATTAAAAACGGGACATAGGTTCTTCTTCCCCTTAGCTTTCAATGAAAAGCTGCCCCCCTCCCTTCATCCTCTCTCCGTTCATATTCTGTCCCAGTCATGTTTCTCTAAAAGACAACGAAAGCGTGCATTTTTGAATCGATTTTTTTTTTTTTACACTTTTAAACGACATAACCCGACATGAACCTGGCTCGTTTTTTTTTCGTTTTTTTTTCCCAACCAGCCAAATGACTTTTCTTTATTAGGCAGATGAGATATTAACACACATTGTACGGACGGCGTTTGACGATCCCTCAAAAATATACCTTGATAAGAAAAGAAAATCAGTCATAACATGAGACTTTTTTTTCTTCATAATTTTCCATTGAAAAAGGGGGGGG
>JBCEWB010105812.1:0-11980 GCA_039654565.1 Peronia peronii | reverse complement strand
TCGGCCGCGCAATTTATTGCCGTGCCGGGTCAGTAACTAAGTGCTCCACTTTGTAGAGGTTTGGAACTGCCGTGAGTTTGGAAGGAAATTAAATCCCATTTGCAAAGTATGATTTGAATGGCTCTTTGACACAGTGTGGATGTTGACGAACTGATTAAACCCTTTTCAGGTTTTCTATCAAACTTTTCAGGCTCTTTTTCCAGGATTCTCTCACATAACTCTGATTGCTTTCTTCAAGTTATTTCTCAAGACACATTTCCAAGATTCTCAGATAATTCTGATCTCACTTGGAGCTTATCTCCCAAAACTCTTTTTTTTTCTTTTTTTTTTTTTTTTTCAAGATTGTCCAAAGAAATTCTGATTTCTCTCCAAAATTAACACGTTTGAAGCCTTTTTTGTACTAACTAGAAGTGTATAAGTCAGACATTATGAGGTTAAGAATCATTGCCAACTAGAACACTCGGTAGCAATGATATTAATAAAATAAATGCAGCAACTGACTGTGGTTTGCTGCAGCTAGGCATGATGTCCCAAGAAAAAGCTGATATATGAAAAGCTTAATTCAGAACAGTCAGACAGAAAGAATTTGTTTTTGTTGTTTTTGTTTTGTTTTTTTCCTGGTTTTCATAATGTTTAACCCGTTGAACCCTACAGCCCGGTACACTGGGAAGATTTTCTGGTGTCAAATTCCCCACAGCCTGGTAGATCGAGCTGACACACTTACTCCAGTCCTGTGCATCCACTACAATCTAATAGGTCACTTTGGGGCAAGGACATTCAGGACTATGGTGATTACAAATATCTGCGCCCATGATCATGTTTGAGGCTTATGTTTACAAAAGATATTAAACATGAAACGAGAAATGTGCGTTCTCGGCCCAGAAGGCCAGGGGGACAGGCGTTTTTCCAGGCACTGGTGACCAGGGTTCAAAGGGTTAAATAACTGACAGCACAGCAGGGCTAAAAAGTATTATAGAAATGACATCTGAAAATACAGGGCAGTGAAATAACATATCAGGCCAATAAATTTGTTATGGACCAGAAACGTCTTTGTATTGAGGAGCTTGATGATATTAATGGGGATTCACCCGCCTAATCATTTCCCATTGCTAGAGAACAAGGACAATGTACAAACATGGTAGAGAAGGAAACTATTGCTTATCTTCTTTTTATTTGAAAAGCTGATCTCTGAAAAGTTTGAGAACACATATGATCTGAGAAGAAAACGTTTTCCTTTTGGTCCATATACTTCAAGTGAAAAAGGTAAAAGTGGTTTTTCTAGCCCTCTTAAAGTTCATTGAATAACCGTTATGTCTGGTGAAGGGAAGTGATTACGCTTGTGAGAGACATTCCCCGTTCTTGTGTAAACTTTACTCTTGAGCTGGAGGAAATACTTTTTCAGTGCCCATCGCAAATTGAGTAATTTAGACAAAATTTGTTGTCCATTAATTGTGATTTTTCAGTGCCAAATAACATTCTAAAGCATAATTATTATCCACATGTGACTTTTTCTATTTCATAGTTTGGCCAGTTGTTGTTTTAATTAGGAGTTAATTGAGGATGAATTTCATATATGAAATTGACGAATTAATGAAAAAATGTAAAAAATAATACAGAAACATATCTTTGAAAAGCAGCAAGACAGCAGTTTCGTAACTGAATTTGATTATTCAAGTTGAAATTTGAAACACACTCAAGTATTCTTGGCTTCACTACGCACTGAATGCTCACCACCATGAAAATTTCATATAAAAATAGATTTCATTTGGTGGTATTTTTCTTTCCTCTGTTCAAGAGAGAGAGAATATTTTTTTTTGATAGTACCAGGGTTATTTCAGGAAAATTATTTTCATTAATTACGCCAGTACAAGAAAGGGCTGATTTGTGATAATTGTATAGATCATTTTCAGCACTTTTTAGACTAGGAGAAAAACTGTTGATGAATTATGGCATTCTGATTCTATTAAATTAAGACATGACTATTGAATCACTTCTTTTCTAATAGTATTATGTGATTGCTCTCTTTGCTCTTGAATATTTTGAGACAACAGTTGCATTTTGGCACAAGGCTAATTACCATAGATCAGCGGTTGATATAGCATTGTTATAGGTGAGATATTTGCAAAGATCAGAGAAGAATCCCAAATTGACAAGCAGTAGAGAGCCAGTACAAAAGCCACAGTAGAGGAAGCCTGTATTTCATTGTGGGCTCTTATTTTTCTCTTCCAGAATATGCTTTCCCATGAAAGATTCCTCGACACGGCCAAGACCTCCAACGTCTGACAGGAACCGTGCGTTGCCTAAATTTTTACTAAAGCAGACATATGATATGTGTTTAATATATTATTTATCTGTACCAGGTGGAACGTTCTTGTATATTATGTCACGCCGTTGTTTCTGTTGCTGGCTAAAACCTGAGTTGTTCTGATAATCTTTGTTTTATTTTTTTGCTGTCAGAAGTGCAGGGAGGGATTGTGATTTTCACCCCACACCTTTCGGTTCATGGAACTTGAACTTTTTATTCTTTGTATGTGTTGGTTAATCCACAACTATAGCTGTATTCTGGAGTAACGAAACTCAGAAAAACTGCTAAGAGCTACTAGCATGGCTGGAAAATGTATGCTGTGCATGTGTCTGAATCATCATATAAAGTAAACGTTGTCCTGTGTTTTACTATGTGTGCAGAGTGTGAGCATGAAATCATTTGTGGCTGGTTTTTGTTTATTTTTTGTTTTTGTTTTTGTTTATTTTTTTCTTATTTGTTTTTCCATATAATGAATGAAAAATTAAATTATGTTGTGGTTCATGTAATTATTGGCAAATGAAACATTTGAATCACTGCTTTTTTTTTCCTAGTCTTATTTTTGGACTTGTACATAGCTGTCTTTTATTGACTTTTGCCCTGTTGACAGTTAAGTCTGCTAATCAAATCTGCGACCTGTTTTTTTTTTTCATTCATTTTGCTACCTTTATTATATCATTCTTTATGTTGTTGTTTGTCTCTCCTGCCGTGGTCTCAGCACAGTTGTCCAGCCACTGTAGTTTTGAATCTTCAATTTGTTGCTCTGTAATATCTTTGGGGGAAATCATTGTATGTTATGTTTATATCATCATTGCTGTTTGCATATGGCACATTTTTTCTTCTAAGCAGAATGGAAGAGTTCAATATAATCTTCTCCATCAGCTCTGATGATAATTTCTTTATCTATAACATTGTTTTCATAAAGTACTAAAGAAGCTGCACTATTCACTGAAAAATGGTGAGATAATGTGAATTATTGCCACAGGAAAATTATTTTTTTAATTTTCATTTTCCTGAAACAAGCAATGTGCTCCATAGGCATGTTTGCATCTATATTGACTTTGATATGTTTTGAAGTCTCATATAAGCTTCTGTGAATGGCCAGTTGAACAATTGTAATTTTTTTTTCTTTTGATCTGACTTTGTGGAATTGTAGTACAATTCTAAGCAGTCAAGTAAATCTTGCATTTTGTTGATGTTTCTATGCTCTGATTGATTCAGTAAACAGCAAAATGGGCAGCTGAAAGTCTTTTTTTGTCCTGGTTGTAATAACATGGTAGCAAGTACTAGATTTTTCTCCATCATTTACACCTGTCTATCTTACTTCTGAAGTCCTGTTCATTTCTGGCTTCCAACACAGGCCTGGACCTTAGCTCAGCTTGAGTTCAGCTCGAGTCACATATAGTTCCATTGAGCACTACCGGTTGTGACCTGACACTCTTGTTATTTCTGTGTTACCTTAACAATGACTACAAAACATATTTTTAACTAATTGTACATATATATTCAGACCAGAGATTGTTGTATAAAATATCTATATTTTACTTGGAAGAGTGTTGCCACTTCTTACCTCATCTGTGACCAAAATACATGTACTGCAGTTTGAAAGGGAAAAGTGGTGGTCCTGTTGGACATGCTAATTCTCCTTAAATGATGACTGAACTCTGAGATTTTATTTTCTGGAGTGTTTCGTCAGACATTTTCCAGTGGAGTATGTTAACTATAATATGAGGAACAGGTCTAAATCTGAGGTACTAATACCTGCCAAACTATGTATATTGGACATAAAGCCAGAGTTTTAAAACTCTTTGAGAGATTCAGAAATGAAAGGTGGTAGCTGAGCTCATCACATATAAAAGTTGAGCCTCCGTCCAGCAAAGGATATCATCAGATCGTGCAGTCAAGAAATAAAATTAGCTCAAAGGTAAGGAGACTAGTGATGGTACATGTACGATATCAGATGCTTTAAGGACATTGGGGAAGAGGGGGAGGGGGTCACATCTTATCATGTGTACTAACTGTAACCATTGTTGTCTTCGTCTGTATTCAATAATCCCAGGGAATTTTTTAAACCAGCATCTACTGTCCCTTTGTGGTTGGATTCTTTCGCAGTCCTTCCTTTTTTTCATTGAAATGGAATTTGCCAAACAAAATAACATTGTGAGATTCTCCGTCTCAGAGACCTGCCCATTCTCCTCCTGTCCTCTGTGTGAAATCTTCCGTGTGAACTTTTGTTATCAGTTCTTGCTCCTTTCCTTACACTACACTGCCTTCAGAGATCTTGAATCAAATGTCAGTCATTTCTTGGTGTCTAGACAAAGTGACTGGATGTTTCTTGCCCTGAACAATTAAATGATTTCTTTGTATTAAAATTGTGATGCTAGAGATCTGATTTCATATATGAATGCTCTACATGAACACATGGATAACGTGTAGAAAATGTTGAGAGTTCTAGTAGGATGAACTTGATAGCAAAGCATGTGAACTGCCATGGTAGTCAGCTTGTCATGTCAAACTGGATCTGTCTCCTTACATTCTGTATAATGTTCAAATACCAAATGGTGAAATTGATTTGTTACTAAAAATGATTGATTACAGTGTATTCATCATTAATATGGTGCATTTGATATTAAATCCTATGGTATTTTACTGACATTCACATTAGTGATGACGGAGCAACCCTCAGGGCATAGGCAGACTTTGAGGAATCCATTGATGATAGGAAATATTCGCTCACAAGCAGCAGTTACGGTCATGTGCTGCCTGCAGTAAAACCTGCCTACTCAGCAGCAAAAGGGAACGAAGTGAACCAACATTCAATGGAATTTTATTTGTAACTGACATTCATGATTGATCTTTGTACGTTGGTGTCAACGTACCATATTCAATGGACAATTGTATACACTGTATATAACTTTATAAAGCCTAACCTATCAGGCTGTTTTCCAGCAGTAGTGGCATTTCTAAAAGTTTCCACTATTTAAAATGTGGACATGTTATACATATGGTAGAGGGAACGGAACGTGAATACAGAAATTCATAACTTATCTAATGAAAACAGCAGGAATACCAAGCATATTCAGATGAAGCAAAAGAAAAGAGAAAAAGATGTCACTTGCTGCCAAATGCAATGCTGGTAACTTGCACGTAGTAAAGGACACTCGGGGGTTTATCATATGGAGCAATTTCCATTGAGAATTTGATTAGTGATTTATTTGGATAGTTGCGTTTATTCTTCTGGTACATCTTTATTCAGTCGTTTTGGAGATACTCAAGACTTTTGATAGCATTTATTGCCAAAGGCATTTTATATTGGACAAAAAGAGTGTACAAGTTCTATTCATATACATAGTGACCAATTAGGCTTTCACAGACTGCATTGTTCAGCTTTGTCACCTCAACTTAGATGTAAAACCTACTTATGTTTGAGACTCTGACGAAAGGTCGTGTCCTCAGTCCATTGTTTACATCATCACCTTCAATCCTTTTAAGAGATTATAAAATTTGTTTTCTTTGTATCTGGAATCATATAAGTTTACAATTCGACAAAGGATAAAAATAAGATAAACTGAAAATCTCCTGTGAGAGAGAGATAGGAAAATGTCAATATGTTCCAAGAACAAAGTTATAAAAGACAACAGTTGTACTCTTCAGACACTTTTTCCTTTACCTTCCCTGAAGAAGAACCAACTAGGTTCAAAAATTTGGATTTTTTTACCTTTTTCTTTATTACCCTTTTTTTTTTTTTTTTTAAATTCCCATTTGTGAATTTTATTTAATAAATATCCCAATACCGGTCGACAGTCTTTGTGTGTGTTTTTTTTTCTAAAAAAAGACACGTCTGTAAATAGAAAGTGTTGAATGTGATGATGTAAATCGGACAAAGGATCACAATTTTTTGTCACACTCTCATTTACACATATTCTTTGATATATCTTTCATAACTGACAAATGTATTCAACCATAGTATGCACAGTATAGCTGTCATTGTGCTCATGTACTGGTAAATCCCAACAGAAGCACACAAACACTCAAACATACCCAACTTGTGACACTTTGTCTATCAGACTGCATTTTGCATTAGTCTAAATGTTTTACCCTGTGTTCTGAAATTGTCAAGGATGAAGAGAGTCAACAAAGGTGAGTCTATAAATATCCACATGAGGAATGGAAATGTTTTTTGGGACTGTTGATTTTTTCTCCTTTTTTTGTGATATGCTCCCAATCATATTTACAATGTGTGTGTTCCCTCACTGTACTAGAGAAAAAAAAAAAATGAAATACAAATAGAAATACATGTTTGTCCAAAGCCTAGTTTCATTGAAAGGAAAGTTAGTTTCATCAAAACCAAAACACAGGAGATATAATCAAAAATTTGTCAAGTTTTCTGAAACGTCTAGTATGACCACTGAGTGCTGTTGACATGTCCATTCCTCACACATGATATTGGAGTCAATACAAAGTGTATGAGACAAGGTAGTCAATGGTGAGCTTCCTTTAGTGCTTCTCCCTTTGAAAACAGATCCGTGCTGCATACATGAAACAGTACCAGCCAGTGTCAGTTAGTCTTGTTGTGATGAATGGCTTTCATTCTGTGCATTTTTTGCTCATCCTTGTTCTTCCACTGATTTGGCCAAAGCTATCAAAGAACTTGTTTATGCTTGTTCGTTTGTTTGTGATTGAGGATTTGACTAGAACTGCTGTTGATGATTGTTTTGGTTTTTTTTTTCCCTCCAGTTTTTGTGAGTTGCTTTAGATGAGTTCTGTTCATTTGATAACGGATCCACAAAGAGCCAGAAAATTTACAAGAAAATTTGGATAGGAAGATTTTCTAATTTTTTTTTTGGAAGTCATTATGTTCCCTGCCCAATCATATTTTGATGACACCTCTAACTCTTCAAATTGTTGTCACTGTTAACTTGTTTGACTCTGCACAAGCTAAAGATTTGAAGATGACTTTTCAGGTTGTTTTTTTTTCATTTTGAGCATTTTATTGCTTGGTATAACTTTGATTTAATGTGGTTGTTTCTTTTCATCTTTTTGCCACGTTTTTTAGTTTAAAATGTTTTTTGTTTGACATTTGATTGTTTATTCACCAAATGAAAAACATACCTACTGTGTTTGTTAGAAAAGCTTGTCAACTGCTGAGCTGTTCCAGTTGTCAAACCACTCTGTCTACACATCTCCTTGTGATTGCTGATCTACAGTAGGTTAAATCTTTTACTCTTATATTTTTTATTGCTATATTGCATGGCACCTCTGACATCTTCATGTTCCAGGAGAACACTATGCCCTGAAAAGGGAAATGTCCCGAAAAGGCATGACTTTTGGGTATTTTCAGAGGGTCAGCAAAATTCAACTTTTCACACGGCATTTACCATTTTACAAATTTCTAAGAACATTTTATGATGTACACCACCCATGTCAAAAGCTAGGATGTGAAGAAATCAGTGTTATTGATTGCAGAGGGTCCCTTACAAGAAGAGTGCGTGACAAGGCAAAGTGGTGTGATAGCCATGCACGGTAGTGATATAAAGTGATGTTAAAAAGGTGAATGCCTCCATATGGAGTGGTGAAATCTTCTTCAGTCTCTTCCGGTGCAGAATTTCAAATGCTGGCTTTGTTTTTGATTAACCCAGTAGTTTCTGTTTATATCTGACCCTTAAGGAGATTGGCAGAAACTGATAAATACAGTGCTGATATTTTTCTCTTCAGTTTGAATTACCTGTTCCTTATATCAAGAACAGCTTATATGATAAAATGGTACTACTACTATTGTCGTAAGACAGAGTTGATTTTTCACAATCTTACTGTTACATCCTAGACGTTGATCTGCATTTGAAATCTGAACTTTCAAAGTACATTGTATGTTCTCAAAGAAAAACTCAGTTGTCGGTAAGTATCACACTGAGTGCAATAGAAGTTGGCGGTAGGTGTGGCGCTGCAAACGGGCATATCCGTATTCGTACATAAAAAAATCTGTACTTTCCATGTAGTTACTCTATGTGTGAGGGAGGAGGTCTCTCTCGATATCTTCACACTTTGAGTAAAAATCCGCAGCATGTTTTCTTGGCTTTGACTTTTCTGTAGCCATTTTAAACTTTGTATAAAAACTATGTTGTATTGGGCTGTAGCTCAGGTTAATTAGTGGGAGAAGTTAAATTGGGAGTTTTCACATATGATTTAGGTAGATGCTTAAATATGCTTAAATAGCTTGATCAGGAAAGAATCCTGTTGGTTGCAGCTGAAGATGCAGTTCAATTCTTTTTGGTAGGGAAGTCCGTTTGAAATAGTTCTGTTTTATTGTCACCGCAATGTAATGTCCGGACTGTCTTGTATCTCAGTTCAGTTTATCCCGAGTTTTAGTGACAGCTGTAGATGTTGTTTGGACTTTGTTTTCATCAGGTGATAGAGTCTGTTGTTCACAGGTCAGGTATGTGGCCATGCCTGGCTGATTGTCTTCCACTGAGAAATTGCCATTCTATTTACTTGTATCTATGTCATCATCATCACCCTCATGTCTATTCCTGTCAGGATAAAAGGGAATGTTTTTGATCTTATGTATGTCTCATGATACATTGTAATCTATGACATTTATGTTTATAATGCATCAATCACAGCAAAGAGAAGTGTACGATTGTAACGATACTGTTTGTAAAATCTATGTCATTTATTTTTATGATACCTGGAGTACAGCAAAAGGATGTGTACAGCTGTTAATGTGAGTGAGAAATCTGAATAAACAAGGACAAATCAATACTCTGATTCTCATAGACATTTATACGTCAATGTGATGTTGTGTAATGTAGGACTTATGTGAGCTGTTGTGTCTTGTATGTTAACAGTGAATAACTTCAGGGTAAGGTACTAAGTATTTCTAGAGGACAACATTTTGAAGAAGCCTGTTTGAATGTTTTTGAACAGGATTATCTTACCATCATAATCAATCCACGGCACTTGTTAAGAATTGTGGTCCTGTCCTATGTGTACATCCACTGATTTCTTATGACTACTCAAACACAGTAGCCCTTGTGAAATCGTTATTCAAAAATTTCTATGTGAAAAGATTAGGTTTTGTACAACTGATACCATGAAATTGAATATCCATACTACTCAAAGTGTCGTAGCAATTATGTGAATAGGACTGGACTACAGTTCTGAACAAGTGTCTAATCCACAATGATTTAATTTTATTTTACCAGTTTTGAGAGAGTGGACAAAAATATTTTGTGCTAAGGAAACTTATAAATATTATATAGAATGTTTATATATATGGAGGTGACATTGATTCATGCAATTGATGAAGCAAAATATTGAAAGTTAAATTAGATTACTTGTATCGTGGTGATTATAGCTTGCATTGTAACTCAAAATCCTAAAAAAAATGCTTAAGTGATTGTAAAATGACAATGAGGTAATGCTTCCAACCCAAACTCCTGTCATTTTCCACATCAAATACTATTATATTTGTTATCTCCATTGTTGACTCTGTCAGTGACATGATGAGACAATTTAGTCACGCATGTACAGCCAAGGTAGTCAGCATGAATGGTCTTCTGGCACATTCTTTCCAAAAGTTAACTTATGTGCAATGTCTGTTGCAAGAAGGAAATAGAGCAAAGCTGGACTTGTGAAGACACTAGAAGAACAACTTCTTATATAAGATTTGTGAAAAATTTTAGGCTCTTGGGAATGTTTGGAGTTGAGTACTAGGTCAGCCGTTCAATTTTAACATCTGAAAAAAGACTGCCGTACTACATAACCTTACTGTAAGTGACGACGCAAAAAATCTGCACTTACTTAAGAATTATGGAAAATGACAGACACTCCTAAGCCTAAAGTCACACTTAAGAACGAAATGACCATGGAGAGTGAACTGTAAAAATCATGCAAGAACGTGAAATAAGCCACATGTCAACTTTTTCATTTAGTGAATTAGTGATGGGAGTGGAAAGAGAAATAAGGGTATCTTACTTTGCTGAAAAAAAATGTCTCACAGCCAGTCAGAATGAGTCTTATGCTGCTGCTAGACTTGAACAGCAAAGTCGGGAGTTCATTGTGATAAGGTGATCTGATATCGATGTTTTTATATTTGCAGAAATTGAAAGAATATTTATCTCTGAATAAGAGAATATTATTCTTGCAGGCAGATTATAAGTACATTGTATATCAGGATGGTGTGAGGTGAATAGATTTATGCGCTAAACTGTTCATCTTGCTGATTTTTTCTCCTGATATTAGCAGCCACTGAGGAATCATCCGTTGAGTCTTCTGTTTGAAATATTTCTAGTTACTGTCAAGTGCTTTCAAAGCTTTGTTCCCCATATGAAAGTGTGTGAATCAAGATTTTACATGTTAGTAAAAAAATAACTCAATTTGCTGGAAAATCAACAGAAAACTCATTTTGACTGATTTGGAGACAAATAATTGAGCTACAACTCCTCCATGTCAAGATATTCACCTGCAAACTTTTGTTCCTGTGACCTGCTTGGTTGGCAAAATCCTGTTTTCTCAACACAGCTTCTCTTTGACACTGAGCTCCATTCACTAGGTCATGTGACATGTGATGCATCATGATGGTTTAGTCCACAAGGTACTTTTTGGGCAAATTGAGTTATTGATACAGTGTGAAAGAGTGATCTCTCAGCTATTCTTTGACGCCAGTTTCATTGCTCAGCGACGTTATTTGACAGAGTTATGAGCATCTAAAGCTATTGCACGCAGTTGTTGAAAGAAATCAAAATTCTGAGAAATTTGCTTTCAAAATTTTGCGTTATATCTCGTTAGCAATGAACCCTACATTTTTTTAAAGTGATTTTTACCTAGTTTTCAAGTTTAATTCCCTGTTTTGATGTGTTTACAGGATACAGTGATGCTTAAAGTATAGGTTGGTGCAAAAATCCAAAATTCAACCGTTTGACCCCCCCTCTTGGCCTTTCTGCCCCATTTGCTCGAAACCGCCCAGTGTATCTTGTGGACCGAACCACTGTGATGAGTCACATATGTGAGAGGCAACTCAATGAACTCGGGCGCTGGTCAGTTATTGGGCATAGTGAGTTATTGGTATCACATTAAAGCTTATTCATTTCATTTTCTGTCATTGGAAAAAATGTCGCACCTTGAGTAGACATCCACATATTGGCAATTAAAGACAATGGGGATGACCTGCTGCTGTAGCTGCATCTAGTGAGGAAAAGGCTCATCAGTTTTGGTAATTCTAATTAATTGTGATTTAAATCATATCACGGTATCACCAAATCACAATTTTTGGACACAGTATATTTCAGAAAATTTGACTTTGAAATACCTTTTTCAAATGGATATAGAAGGTTTTGGGGCAAAAAAAAAGTTTTTTTTTTAAAAATTCACTCTGATGAAATCAACTGTGATTTCTCCAGTTGGCTCACTTTGGCGAGTGTCTGATTCCATTGTGTCATGTTTCAAGTTATGGTAGAAGAAATAGTCAGGTCATATTCACAACAAGTATATGTATAGAATCAGGTTAGGACTGAGATCTGAAAGAGATATATATGACCTATTGCCAAGCAAGGACTGTCGAAATCTATCATGACAATTTCCACTGGATGGTGTCACATTCAATAGACTGTATCTTCGAAGCTACAATAAATTTGTAATTGCTCAATAATTTATCAAACATGGCCTCACTGCATTGAGTTT
>JBCEWB010105811.1:0-27910 GCA_039654565.1 Peronia peronii | reverse complement strand
TATCTATCTATCTATCTATCTATCTATCTATCTATCTATCTATCTATCTATCTATCTGTCTGTCTATCTATCTGTCTGTCTGTCTGTCTAGTGTCGAGTCTTCTATCCATCCATCCATGACTCTATCCATCCAAGCATGACTCCGTCCATAACTCCATCCATCCGTCCATCCTCCACCCACCCATCTCTTCATCCATCTCTTCATCCATCTATTCTTCCATCCATCCATCCATCCATCCATCCATCCATCCATTTACATTAGGCCTACATGTTACCACAAGGCAGGACATGATACAATCAATACAATACTATTAGGAGGCCTTGATTACCATCAAATTGAGAGAGCGTCAGGAACGATAACTGCGATTATTTCCACTGAGGATAACCCGGAAGATAATCACTGTTTACATTGATAAGTCTATATTGTTTTATTCGGTCGCAAGTCAAAGCACATTTACAATGTAGGGATAACAATATTCATTGTAGTTGCTGGGTTATTAGTATATCCATGAATAGGTCTGTGCATCAAATTCACTGACAAGAGCAGTTACAGGGAAGTAAGTTAGTTTGAATATGAAACTTCATTTTAACTCACTAGATCTAGATCTGAAATCTACTCACTAGATTTAGATCTGAAATCTAGATCTAGTCTAGACCTACTGGAAATTTTGGTGCTCGCCATTTCCTTAGTACCAACTTTTTAAAATAAAAAAAAATCCTATTTCAGATCTAGAGTCTAGATCTAGGACTGCAGCTATGGAAGTTCACAGTTTTGTAAAAGTTGGACAAAGAATTAATTTGCAGTCATCTTCAAATCTCAATGTTTATTAAATTCATGAAGATGATAATTTGAATATGAATTTTAAAAAAAAAAAACTGAAAAAATAAGTTTTGGTTGATCTTCTCAGATGAAAGTTATGGTCTACATTATGGAATCAAAACTGCTTTATTTTTGCAGACCCACACTATGGAATCCAAGCTGCTTGACTGGAACAGTAGAGCATACTCAAATACATAGAAAACCTTAGTGTGTTTATGTTTGCACTTAGTCTAGAAACTCTAGATCTAAGTCAAGTCGAAACCTCATCGTATTTGAAGTAGAAAAACAAAATTATAATAATTTGACTGCTAGTGCTAGAGAGCTCTTTCGGGTATGAAGTAATGGAATTAGCTTCCTGGTGATCACACATATATTGCACACCCGTATAATATTCTAGCGTTGCAAAAAAATCGGAAAGTCATGATCTTAGGGAGTGCGATCAAAGGAGCCAAGCATAAAGTGACCTTGATTGCATTACAGGGTGATCAAAGTAGTCAATGAGTTAAAAGCAGCATTTAAAAATAATATTAATTATTATAATAACACTAAGGGAAAATAACTAGATATTTATGCTTCCTATTTCTGAATTTCAGAGACATGCACGGGTCACAGAATCATGCAGCTCATGTCCAGAAGATTCAGCTTTACCTCAAGTTGTTGCATTGCATTGCTCCTGATTGGATTTTGCCGCCAAGTCAGTGGTCGTTATTCTAAGAGTGTGTTGTTACTTGTGGGTAAGGTCACATTACATCAGTCTTTCGACAATGTTATCTCTGTGAAAACTTTAGACTGATATAATTTTTCACAAATTTGGGAATTAGAAATATTTCTTGTCTTTTATTGTTGAAAGAGGAGTCCACAATGAGGTATTTTGAGATTGGTCACACATTGGTCTGTTAATATGCTGTGGACATGTCTAAAAGCTCATTATTTGTCGACAACTGCCTGCCATTTGCAGAACATGTAAACTCCAGTGTGTGAGCAAAAGTTGCTCCATCATGTGGGCAGTCTTGAAATACTCATTTAAGATTGTAAAAGATGGATTTGTGAGGGTAAGAAATTTTTGCAATTTTCCAGTGTTTTTTTTTTCAAAACGTGTGAACGATCACTTTCCTATCAATGTGTACGAGGCATCAGATATTCTACCATGGACTGGAGGCACAAATTAATTATCAGCAAATCTGTAAAGTAATTAGGTAACACGTATTTTGTTCTGAAAGTTTGGGGAGTCATATTTCCCCTATTTTTTAATTTTTTGTCTGTGGTTACCACCAAAATAAGGGAATATTTGATGGTATTTGGACAGTTTTATTAAAACCAAAGGACAATTAAATTCAGGAGACAGTAACACAATGTATACTTTTCAGTCAAATGAATAAAGCATTTATCCACATTATATCCTTAAAGCAAAATTTAGGATGACTAGGAAGAATCCTTTGGCAAAAAAGCAGTAATTCTGATTACTTTGGTTTGTTATTTCATGCTGACAACCAGTTAACATCTATTTGCAATAGAGAGTGGGAGGACAAAATATTCTTTGTAATGCCATAATGTAATTCTATTGCGTCATCAATGTTGGACAGGTGATGATGCTGGGTTTGAATCAGAAGTTTACGACAATCCTGTTATTCATACACCGGGTTTGAAGTACCTTGGAGACCGCGGCGTAGTTTTTGACAATGCATTTACATCAGTTAGTAGCTGCTCACCAAGCAGGTATATGTCATCGAGTTTTTATGTAATGATTTCAGCTTTTGAGATCTTTATTGAAGTAAATTTTTATAATCCATCAATCTGATATAATTTACCTGTAATTTGTTTGTAGTTCTTTAATTGTTTGGTAAATGTTGAAGGAATTGCGCAAAAGTGTATTACTATGTCAGTGTGAGCACTGTAGCTTCCTTCTTGCAACTGTGTTTGTGAATTAAATTTTTTAAATCATGTCCTTATCACTATCATTAAAAAATTTTTTTTTTACTGTCTCATCAATCTTTACATAACTATAATACTATTATGTAATTAATGCCGTTTTGACATCATCAGGTCTGCTATCTTGTCTGGCTTACCACAGCATCAAAATGGCATGTACGGTCTCCACAATACTGTCCATCACTTTAATTCTTTTGACAAGCTGAAGACTTTGCCATCAATCCTAAAAGATGCAGGTGTTAGAACTGGTAAATAAGCCTACTGTATTTTGTGTTTGTATCCTGTCAAAATGGAGTAGCTCTTTCTTGTCGTGGTACAGAATTCTCAGAGTTCCTCAATATTTCTGAAACAAAACTATTCACGATAAAAATAATCTCTGTTTTATCATGATGGAAGTCCTGCAGGCAGTGTAGCCTTGAAAAAATTAGTTTGTTTTATATTATAATAGGAACTTTTGCAGGCAGCTTGGCCTTAACTCTCTCCATGCCAGGCATATTACCATGCCTTTGTGAAGCCCTGTAAGCTAATACCTAAAATGATGACAGTATTTTCTTCAAGAACTCGTAAATTATACTTATAAAATCTGCACGTTAGATGTATAACTGAAGGTAAATACTCAAGGAGAACTGATATGAGGAGACAAGAAAAAAATGGTGGAGTGTTTTTTTGTGGTGAGTAATGGCAAGTTGTTGTCAAGAAGACAACACAATAACAAATTTTGTAGTTCTGATCAAGTCACAGCTGACATTACAATGTTGTAATTCCAAATTATGTGTGTAATTCCATATAAAGCAGTCATTTTCTAGTGAAAAACAATCTAGTTTCAAGGGGCTGTTGTGTGGATAGAACAGATAGTCCAGGTGTGGGTGTTTTCACCTTCTGTTAACATTTAAAGAAGAAAATGACATAAAAACAGCAAAACTTCATGGTCGAGATTAAAAGTGTTACTATTTCAGAACAGTCAGAGTTACCTGTTTGTAAGAGAATATACTAGATGTCACGAACGAACTGTGGGTACAGAGAAAGTGTCTTAGAGCATATCAATGATATATCGTCGATCGGTACAATGGTGGTAACCTATATCAATGATATTGTCAATTGGCATGGAAAGATGTAAGATTTTATTTAATAGGTGTACTCCAGTGTGAGTAGTGTGACATGCAAGGTCTTCAGTGAATAACGATCTTGTTCATATCCTCTTACCCATATGTTATATATTAACATCCTGTATTAAGGACCGCACAGACCTAGTCCAAACTGATAATTTTAATCAAAAGGTAAACTATGGATTTCATTCCAACTGTCAGCTCAGGTCACTAAAATGTTCAGCTGACTTAATTTTCTGACAGCAGTTTTGCCAATCCGTCACAGACAGCTATGCACCGGTGATGTTTCATCTTTCTTCTTTTGAATTGTGTCTGGCAGGAAGAAAGCAAGTCGTGTTTAAACAAGTTTTGAAAAGTAGTAAAATGGAAAATACAGCTGCATTTTGTAATTCAGCATATCAAAATTAATGAGGTCTATGCATACATTTTTCTCGCTTCGTTTGTAAAATAACAATTATCATTGAATGTGAAGGCCGTTTGCCAGTTGTTATTTGCCTTATGGCTCAAACTCGGTAGGTAGAACTGTATGGTGTGGATGAGTGGCGATGACTGGTGCAACATACAGTTTTAAGGATAGTTTGAATTCAAGTTGGATGGAACCAATTTGTTTAGAGTGAAGATGTACAGGGCTCTTTTGTTTAGACAATAGTCATTTTGACCTGGACAAGCGAATTACCAAAAAGTTTGCACTTAGCTGAACTGTGTCATGCCAACACAAAAGATTGTATTTAAAAAATCTGTTATAAATAATTTTTTTAACCATAGGAATATTTTGGATCTGTAGTCAGGTACCAAAATGACTACTCTTTCTAAGAATACCAAAAAAATGAAAACTGATATTTTAATCACAAACTGGGCAATCCACGTGCCTTCCCATCTCCCTTGAGCAGTAAAATTAAGTCATGAACACTGCATAGAAATTCATAATAGCCCTGAAGTTAAAGTCAAGTTAAATACGGTTTAATAATGAGGCACATTTTGTTTGTCAATATGGTTTTTCACTCAAGTAGTTTTATAAATATTAATAGTAATATTATGTCAGGACGTATATTTCTTGTGAAATTCATGAAGCGCAATTTTAATTTTTTCCATTTATCACTATAATGATGTCTGTTATACAGGCATTGTGGGAAAAAAACATGTGGGTCCTGAAGCGACCTACCCATTTGACTATGAAGTGACTGAGGAACAGGTGTCCATACTGCAGGCTGGTCGCAATATCACATTCATGAAAGAAAAAGTTGCAGAATTTTTCAATGAAACATCTGTTGAGTAAGTAACAAGTTGTTGGATCTCACTATAGATATGCCACAGGAGTTGGTGTTTCTGCTTCATTTCATTCCTTGCATTAACACTAATAATAGTGCCTATTCAAACTGCAGGCTGATCAGATTTTCTGCAATGATTATTATGTTGAAAAAAAATCACATTTTAACCCTTTGAACCCTAGGCTCCTGAACCTACACAATTCTCTCTCTCCTGGACTCCTGAGCTAAAAAATGATAAACAATTAACACACTAGAATTTAGTTTTTGTCCTCTTGAAACCGAATGATCAGTGATCCTGGCCACAGAAAAAACTCTCTTTACCTAAGCGACAGATACATTCAGTTCTACTAGTACATGAATAGTCCATAGCATAGATGAGTGATGTCTTATTATATTGCAAGTCATTTTGAAAATAATTAAATGCATAGCATTAGTAAGTCGCTGACCAAATTGTCCATGATGGCTCCTTGACACCAGTAGGATTATGACAGCCGTATCAGTGTTGACTAACAATTCAGCGGGTTTTCATTTTGGATACAGTGGAAATTATGCACAACAGGGATGCTTGCCATAGGATTTTATCCCATTTGAAATTGTTTAAATGCATGGTTTTCACACTTGAGTGCACCAAGTTTGAATATAATTTTTCAAAACTGCAGTTTCAGGCATTTGAGAATCTGAGATTGTGTTGAAAGTTAATTCTGTCTGATAAAATTGATTAGATTTGGCATTTCCTCTTTCTCTTTGATAGCACAGTTGAATCTTGTTGCCAAAATATGGCCTAGATCTAGATCTATATGGACTAGGGATTGACAATAATAAGTAGTTTAAATTTTAGCTTTTATGACGATTTTTTTTCTAAAGAAAATTATCGGTGCTGAAGCAAATTGTGTGTGAACTTGTACTTAGTAAACATTAAGTTGTATTTGAGCTAATCTCAGTAACTTGAATTTAAAAAACATCTATGGGTTTTATTAGATGATCGAAATTATAAAGTGTGATGGAATTAATGGCAGAATTGCTCTGAGTTCAAGCGATTTAAATGAAGTACTGAATTGTCATGGAAGATTTCTATGCTTTTCTGAACAGCCCAATATTGTTCAGCCCAAAATTTGTTCAGTCTGATGTAATTGATGTTAGAGCCATGCCAGGTGCCTGCTAATGTTTGAAATGCAGCAATAGTTCATAGTAATAATGCACTGTTAAAAAGAAAAAGGAAAAAAAAAAAAAGGAAATGAAGAGTTTAGATGCATGATGTGAAAAGTGCCGTTTTTAGAATTTCAGAGATAACTGCATGAGATGATATGGGCTATATTACCTGATTTAAACAATTCTTCACAAAATTACGATATGTCTGGTCTACCCTTAATAGACCACTGGATTTTTGAAATCTTGCTTTTCTCAAAACATGAGAATTGGATTTGTTTCATTTAGGGCTCAGACTCTTCAAATGATTGTTTTTTATGTATTCTCTCCAGTCAACCATTCTTCTTGTACATTGGCTTCCATGACCCCCACCGCTGCGGGAGTACGCATCCACAATATGGAGAGTTCTGTGAGAAGTTTGGCAACTCAGAACCAGGGATGGGTTACATCCCAGACTACAAACCACAGTATTATGATCCCAGTACTGTAGTGGTGCCTTATTTTGTGCAAGACACACCAGCTGCCAGAAAAGACATCTCGGCACAATACACAACGATTGGGAGAATGGATCAAGGTGAGAGAGATTTGTATTTGACATGGGAAAATTCTTTTTTTTTTTTTTTTTTCCCATTCTGTTGTGCCAGTTCACACCTAGTTTGAATTACGGACTCCACAGACACTTTTTGTTTGGATTCCCTGATCAGTTCAAAACTACAGTGGACTGCTGATGAGTCGATGTCAATGGGGGAGTAAGAATAAGATCGATTCATTCGCAGTTCAACTCATCCGTATCTCACTAAAGACTAGAAAATTAACAATAGGCACTACTAATTTTGAATTACCTATTTTCCAGCATAATGGTTACTTATGCATTCTTTCCTCGAGCATCAAATTTGATGTCTTGCATTCCTTTTTGGTGAGATCTACCTACTGTGTGGTTGAATTAACAGATTATTGATACCTCTTGTTGTCGGTCTGCGTGCAAAATTTCACTGTCATGTTCCCTGATGATGTCCACCACTCCCAACCCTGCCTTCTGGGCATTCAATGCAATGCGATCACCACACACACTTTATCTCCCTCCACCACTTCTTCCACCGCTTCATCTTATAAAACACTACATGTTCATGAGTTAGCATTACTCTCCGTACTAAGTTCGGTCTAAACATTGCATGCGATGAGTCTGCCTGCAGACAGGGGTGAGAAGGGTGCGGCACCACACTGTTCTCATTCTGACCCCAATAACTTAGTGAAGGTGTAATCGGTCAAATGTGAGCTATCAGGGAGCAAGGGGGAAGGTGGAGGGATCACACACAGTCTTTTTTCTTTATCACCCACTACTGCAGCGGGTAAGTACACCACGATGAGAAGAACAAAGACCGGTTCCCGGGGATCTGCTCAGGGTGGCGTCCACGTGTGAACCGTGTGTGGCCGAGAGTTCCTCACATCAAAGACGATTGCCGACGCTGTGTTTTCCAATCTCTTACGCAAAATTGCATCACACTCATATAGCGGGGTGGGGGTGAGGGTTCGAGATACCGCCGACAAGACAGGGAAGATCCGTGGTAGGGTGTGAAAAGAAGGAGGAGACACTGTGCAGTCGGTCTCTGATCACATAGTCTGTGGGAATTCAGTCCTGTTTAGTGAGTCAGTTTGAACACATGTACATCTAGTTAACTTACGGTCATGGTATCCCGTGATGGGAGGGGCTTAAATGTATTAAATGAAGTGCCACGCAAGCCAGAATTAGTCACATTGACTCAAGCGTTGCTTTTTCCTTTGATCTTGTAAGTGCGGGGACAGGAAAAAAAGATTGACTCACCAGTGAATCAACATAGGTTCATCCATTAGTTTTTTAGTGAAATAAGGAAGAATCTGGACCCGTTCCATGAAAAAAGATCAACTCATCTGAAAGTTCATCAGGGTTCGACTCATGTGTAGCTGGTTGTACATGTACTCATGCTTGAGTGTATGTTACTGATGATAGGATGAAAAACTATCACTTTCACACCCTTTTTTTTTTTGACCAATGACCCTCAATTTCTTTCACTTAACAAAGTGATGTGTTTGGCCGAGTACGAGAACTCACAAGTTTGGACTGTGGATCTCCTGTTGTTGAGATGAATTGTGTGCGTTATCGACCCTTTACCTGACAAGTTGCTGCAAGTTGCCTCTACCAATAGACTGGTACTGTCACCGCAAACGCCCCCATCACACCTATATCTCCTTTCTGCCAACAGTCATGTTATTACCCGAAATTTTGCGTTGTCCATGGTTTAAATTGAAAGTAGAGAGTCCATGCTTTCCAGTAGTTTTTATTTGACCGAAATCAGTTGAAAATTGATGTTCCTGTAATTTTTTGAAATTGGAAGAATATTTTGTTGATAGGAACTTTTGCGGCTTTATTTACAGGAAACAGCTCGGCTTTGTGATGGAAATAAACATAACATCATCGGTTTTGTGCCCCGGTCAGCATCATCTAGTCATCTGACTGCCATTAAAAATTGCATGCAGTTGCACAAACCACTTGACTGTTCTTGTGTGAAATTTCAGATTTTTTGGTGCAATAGTTTTCTGTGTCTGATTTTTTATTTTAGTAGTTAATTATGATTTTGCACAGAGTTGTGTCCCTGTAAGTGAAATTCAAGAAGGGTCTGCCTGAGAGGGCTGTGTCAGGTAAAGGGTTATTACTGTTCTTTGTGCTATTTTTTCCATTCGGTTTAATTTATATTTAGTGAGTCCACTGTGTACTGTAAAATTGAGGTCTCTAATCACATGAAACCCAGGGCAACCTTTTAGTCATTCCGTTTTTTTCAAAGAAAATATATAAATCTCCAGGCATCTCCCTGATTCTGGATCAACTGCAGCGTGCTGGTCGTATGGAAGATACTCTGATAATCTACACTTCAGACAACGGCATTCCATTTCCCAACGGCCGCACAAATCTGTACACAGCAGGCATGGCAGAGCCGCTGCTGATGTCTTCACCACAGGGAGCAATTGAATGGGGTCAGGTAAACGATTGCAATTTTAAAAGAAAAAATTCCCATAGCAAAAATAAATACAGCAACATTTTTCATCTCTGTTTTCACTCTCCTAAAATATGTGGTACATGTCGAGCTTTGACAGCCAAATTGTCTCAAGTGTCAAATTCATGAAAAGCGAACTGCACAGTTCAGGACAAAGTTGATTTTCGTAGAAAAGCCAATTAACTCCATATAATGCATGATAACAGCAGCACTTAAGACAGGATTTTGAGAGTTGATGGCACTGACAGTGATAAAACTTTTGTGAACAAGGGTTGACTTGGCAGTACAGTGATAGAATGCTTGTGAACTAGGGTTAACTTGTCACTGACAGTGATAACATGTCTCGCAGCCAATCAAAATGAGACGTATGTCGATTTTCACCATATGGAGCTTTTGGTTTTGAGCTAGCTTTATTCTAGCCAGAGATATTGCAGTTTAAAGAGGCAAGGAGAGACCCTAAGCAATGACCAGAATTCCGAGAAAATCGAGTTTAAACGAACGGTCGAATGGATAAATGTACATACCTACCTCTCAAAAACCCAATTTTAATGAAGAAATATTTATAAATAGAGGGTAAAACCAATACTGTCTTGTTCAGAAATGAATGTACTTCTGATTTCTGCAATAAAAAAAAAAATCGATATCTGACCCCTCCTCATCACATTCAAAGCCCAGCGACTTAGTCTCATTTCGACTGGCCCCGAGACAAATGTTTGTGAAATGTTTGAGTTGACTTGGCACTGACAATGATAAAATGTTTGTGAATAAGGGTTGATTTGGCATGGACAGTGATAAAATGCTTGTGAACATGGGTTGATTTGACACTGACATGATAAAATGTTTGTGAACTAGGATTGACTTGGCACTGACAGTGATAAAATGCTTATGAACTTTAAATTGTAACAATTATTTCATCATTTTAATTGATAGTTAGTACCAACTGTAGCCAAGAAAATGAGAATGTTCTTGCACTTACCAAAAAATATAGTTTTATTCAGTTTTAGGTAAAACTAAATTCATGATAATTTACTGACTTCTATTTCTGCTTTGAAAACATTCATAGAAATCAGTCCTGCAGAGGCTGTTCACAACTTTATAGCCCACTTGGGATGTTATTCAGTGCATTGTAAAGGAATAAACAAACTGAGAGATTGAGAGCCAAATATAGCAGAATTGCTTCAAGTCAGTTATGGAATCAGAGCTGAAATCAGATTAGATGTCATTTCTATAGAATTCATATTTCTTGCTATATAATGGGAAGAAAAACTCAACTACATTTACTTTTAGAAGGACTATGATGCACCGCTCCACATTGCTTGTTTTTCTTAAGCCTTCCGGTTCATATAAAGTAGAATTATCTCTGCTTTAAGAGACTGCCTGGTTTTTTGGCGAGAATTCTTGTGGGTAGAAATTGGGATTTTGGAAATTTTTCCCGGACAGCGGCACTCCGCCTACTCTTCATTGATTTTGAACTGCTAAGGGTTCTTTAACATGCCTAACGTACACATGGGATCTCCAAAATATATTTGCTCTTATCCGAGAAGGCTAGATGTCAGACTTGCCTGTCCAGAGGAAGCCAGGGGATCATTGATTCATTGACAAAATGCTGGTTTTTGATCTTCTTGGCCTTCCATCCCCCAATGGAAGGACCCGCGAATCAAACATACAACCTCACCAACGTGAGTTGTTTTCACCATGAAGCAGAGGCCAAACCACATAGTGACAGTGACCCCCTGCTCCACAATGTCTTCATCTGAATTTCCTAAATTTAATTGTCACCAAGATGAGGGATTAGGCATCCACTTATCAGTGAAAAACTTGTGTTGTGGAATCGAATCTTACTGGAGGATGGGAAAGATTTAGGATCTGTTTGCTTTTTCCTAGTGACTCAACAGTCCCTCTTGCTTCTTGGATAAGGAACCTGACATCTAGCCCTCTCGGATAAAGGTAAATATATTTCAGAAGCCCTGTATGTACATTATGCATATTGAAATATCCTTGCAGTTAAAAATTGGAAGAAGAGTAAATAGAAATACCACCATCCAGGTAAAATTTCCAAATTCTCAATTTCAGCCCACTAAAATTCTTCTCACACACACTGGGCATGCATTCAAAGCTGAGATAATCGTACTTTCTTAGGACTGAAAGGCTACATATATAATGTTAGAAGTAAAAATATTGGTATATATGACATGTGACATGATGTAATCAGGTGCTCATCAAACTGAGGCGACCGGAGAAATCATGTTTTTCAACAGGGAATGACTTTTCAATGCAATTTTATGTTCTTCATAGAACCCTTTTACGTCAGTCTAAAAACGCATTTCAGTGTTCAGAGTAAAAGCCCAAAATTTGTAAGTTAGTAGCATGGCTTAATAAGGATTAGTAAGGATTTACAAAAGTGATCAGCCATTTTCTCACTAAATTCAGCTGTAATTCCCAATATCTCGAGTTCTATTGAAGGTAGAACAAAAATTTTTTCACACACAGAAAGGGAAATGAATAATCTTTACAGCGATACCAATAACTCCATACGCTCAAAATTTGATGAGAGCCTGATTTCATCATGTCACATCTCATATTTGAAATGTCCAATATATCGGTAATAGACAGAAATGGATCAGATGCCATTACTAATGTGTTGGTAATTGGCAAAGAAATGGTGAGTTAATGTAGGTCACTAAGATTGTAACTGTGGTTCAGTGCGTGATGAGCATGTGCCAAAATGCTCAAATTGATTCTCATGTGACTGTTATGTAGATTGCAAATGCACCGTCACTGTTCTACAGAATAATGGCATAAGTCAGACTTAAGCCAAACTTCAACAATGTCTTATGCTATTCCTGAGTATGAGAGCTGTTAGATAGGTGTCACATCATTAAAGAAATTGAATTACATGTACACATTAATTCAATAAAATCACAAGCGATAACTCTTCAAATGACGTGTTGTTAACTTTTTTCTCAATATTTCAAAAATGCTGAAAATCACTTATGTCTTTATAGCAGAACGATATGGAGTTGTTATTTTCATCCTTTAGCATTGATGTTCAAAATGGTATCTTTGTGTTATCATGTGTTTGAGCATTTGGCATAATAGAGTTCACCAATGTCCAGGGAAATCCTATGACCCATGTCCTTGACTTGCCCCAGTTGTAAGTTCGCCTCATTTCTTGATTTGACCCGGTCGCAGTGGTAGGAAACTCTTCACTGTTGAATTTAGATGCCCTCCAAATAATATTAGTAGTCAGTGAGTAGGAAAATGCCTGACGTGCTTCCACGTTGGGTTTTTCCCGAAATCTTGTGTTCTGTTATTGCCAGCATATTTCTTTACTGCAATTTTGTTCTCAGAGAAGGTCTGAAATGGTCAGTCTGCTGGACATTGTACCAACTGTGCTAGACTGGTATGGTGTGAAGTATCCTGAGTACAAACTCTATGGCAACCGTGTCCATCTGACGGGCAGGTCTCTGTTACCACTCCTTCGCAGAGATACAGGCAGAGACGAGGTGAGTTGTGCACCCATTTTTAACCCTCTAAGGCTCGCCTCAACTTTTGGAATAAAATGATACCTTGGTGACATTATTCAGATCAATACTGGAATTCAACAGGCCTGTCCTGCAATCAGTAATAAATATTGTTGGATATTAAAAGTGCATTGCTATTTCCCCATGGAAAGTATTTCCCCATGGAAAGTATTTCTGATTTTCTTCACTAGTCAGTCTTATTAAGATGATACATATATGTATCAAATATGTCACACACAGCTATTAAGAGTTAAAGCTATGGCAAAACTACATATGCTCTTGTCCTTACCCTTCATATCAGATCAGGAAACAACTAGGGAACAATCAATACATGAAAAAGCAGAAGCATCTCATCTACTAGGTATATTTTCCATGTTTTATCCTTGCAATTTATAAGATGTAAAAATTAAAGTACCTTTCTTGTAAAAGAAAAGGAATAGGTGATTAGCAAAGAAACTGATAACAGCGAGAAAGTCTTATTTTTCTGCAAGAGTAGGAAGCTGGACTTTTTTATGTAGTATTATTTCCTAATTTTTTTTTTTGTCCCCATGTTTTTGTTAGGCATTTTTATTTGTCTCTGATGTACATGAAGTTAAGTGGCAGAAAGAAAATAAATTCAAGAAGTTTAATGTATTCTTCTTTAATTGTTTTAACAGTATTTACACATTCAACAACTTTCCATTAAACAGTCATATATATACATGTATATGTTTACTTCAGCTGTATGCTATCAAAACAAATTTATGTAACCCTTAGCATCCTATAACCAAGCCAAATACCCAGTAGTCAGTGAAGGCTGACTATACATCGACCAGATTTAAAACGTCATCGCGCCAAAACCAGCAACAAGGGGCCAAATTGTTGAATTTCCAGAACTATAAAAATAGCGAAAATGAGACAGTAATTAACAAAACAAAAATCAATGATGCCAAAACATTTATCGTATTAAAAAAATATGAAACATTTTCAGAGGAAGCCAAATTAAGAAAAGGCTGCGAAATCTGTAAGTACCGTGGCAACAAAGCTCAGTAGAGTCATTTGTTCTCAGTTAAACTCGTCGAAATTTCACAGTGTGAGAATTAAATTCTCTTAGCTACATCATAAAATTGTTGCATGTCGAACAGTTTCAGTTTGGGACGACGATTTATGGCCAGCCTTCAATGAATTGGGTTATCTGGCCTGTTTATAGGGATGCCTAGTCATGTCATGCATTTGTTAATGCTGGAAAGGGAAGTGGGGTCTGTGGAAAAATAAATAAAATATTCTAGGGGAAAAACAAAAAGTACGTGTAGAAATGTGCTTCACTTATCACAGCTAATCTCTCACTGGGGGAAAATAACATCTCAGGACTCTGTATTTGATTCATGTAGTGAAAGACTGAAAGATTTAGATATGTCCCTTTCACCATTGCTTTAGCACCCCATAGACTAAAGCCCCATTACAAGATAGAACAAAACAAATCAGTTTCATCACACCTGTCTACATCATCAGAATAGGTACTCTTATTCCACACATTACGGGTCTTCCATATGGGTGAAATTATGACTTTGCACTAGAAACTTTTTGCCCAAAAGATAAAAAAAAGCAACACTGTACATGTCCTGGTATCTTGTCTAGGTTATCAAAAAGAGTGCAGACAAAGACATTTATGTGAAGCATGTGGCTAACTTTGATATGCTGAAAATGAAACCAACAGTCATTTTTAGATATCCCTGCAGTTTGAACATGATATATATATATATATATATATATATATATATACACAGTGGAACCCTGATAACACGTCCACTCTTAAGACTGAACTGGGAAGATCGTGTTATCAGGATGAGCGTGCTATCGAGGATCAAGCATTCTTCTTGTCAAAACCCATGCTCATTCTCCGAAACATAAAAAAAAGGCTTAAGAATGCATTTGAAATAAAGCATGTTACGTTTTCATGTAAACATAGTAGAACCATTTGCATATGTACGCACTTTAATCACTACAGTTAATAAAATGTATGCTCTGTTTTATTTCAAATGTTCATGTTCTGGAAAATCAGCATGGGTTTGACGGTTTGTACAAGAAAAATGATTGACTCCTGATAATACGCTCACCCTGATAACACAGCCCTTTGAGTTTGGTCCATAGGTGGACTATTATCAAGGGTTCCACTGTATTTGATAGCACAGGACCGGAACAATCCTGCAATTAAAAAAATACAATGAAATCATATTTTCAGAAAGACAAAACTAAAAGTACTCAAAATGGGAATATGATAAAAAGCATTGGTTAATGAAGTGAATATAATATGGGATCTGAACACATATATAGTAATAAAGACAACTTGCCAAATTCTAGTCAAAATACATTTAAAATAAAGTTCTTATACAAATAGGGCCAACAATAGTGTCATACTAAATTTCACGATTTGGGTTATGGAAACTCATGTACAGTATGAGATGCATCACGATGAAATCAGGCTTTTGTCAAATTTTGAGCATATGGAGTTATTGGTATCACTGTGCAGTGAAGATTGTTGTTCCCTTTCTGTGTGTAAAAATTTTTTTGCTCTACTATAAGTAGATGTCAAGATATTGGAATCAAAGACAATGGGGGTGACCTGTTGCTGCAGCTGAATTTAGTGAGAAAATGGCCAATCACTTTTGTTAATCTTTGTTAGGCCTTATTACAATTTTTGGATGTTTGCTCAATCTGTTTTAGCAAATTCAACTCTGAAGTGCATTTTTAAATGGATATAGAAGGGTTATGAGAAAAAAAATAATGCATTGAAAATTCATTCATTTTTTAAAAACATGATTTCTCTGGTCACCTCAATTTGACAAGCGCCTGATTTCATCATGTCTCATCTCATATACAACAGAAAGAATTATCTAATATTAAATGTATCCATGCCGGTAATTCAAAACTGGAATTGCAAAACTAAAAACTGAAGTGGTTAGGAATATGCAGCAGTGGGTGTGGACTATATGTCTTGCGCCCAGGGCAAATGAGTCGGAAGTCGCGCCGGGTGATTTCGAGTTAAAGTTGTTTTTTAACGTTTTTTTTTACTGTTTTCCGACTATGATACCAAAGTTTTTTTTTTTCAGGTTAAAAAAAGTTAAATTGTCATTTTGTGAAAACAAAACAAACATTAGTATCTTAGTCGGAAAGTAGTTCAAAACGACCAAAAACGGCAGTGGATCATTATCGTCCAGCACGACTTCCAACTCATTTGCCCTGATCACAAGACATATTTCAATACAGCATTTGGAATTCTACTCTGAACTCAAACTGGAAATTTCTTAAGGCTCTAACATTTTCTGGAGGGAAAAAATTTGTTAAAATTCATGATGCCTCCTCAAAAACATATTCGTGATAATAATAAATGCTTTATTTATTGATTTAAGTAACAAGAATAATGGTTAAATGCATACATGGTTAAATCTTCGTCAATGTCGAAAATGATAACTACTGCTCACGTTGTTTGGGGACATCCTGTATGATTGATTTTTACATACAATTTATCAGCTGTGAATATTTGTGGCACCTAGACAACCTCTATTTTCAGATGTAATCAAATTCCTTGTGAATCCTCATTCTGATCAATTTACATGGACTTTTCTGATTGCTTTGGTATCATATCATATTGTCACACAGTTGTGATACAACTATCCAGATCATGTTCAGTGGTTTCAAGGAGACAACAATCTTATTTTGCTTGAGTCAAAGGCGTCATTTAGCCAAAGTATTTATTTCCTATTGAGGATAAGCTTTAGGAATTTTTTATCAGTCAGTGCGCTGCAAAGAACATTGAACTAAAAAAAAAAAATTTCTATCCCAAATATGACCTGCACAATCATATGATGACTGTGATGATATTTGGCATGTAGTAAGTTTCGGAGACCATTCATGAATCTCCTTTCACCACCTCAAGTAAAACAGTTGTTATAACCCTTGCTGTTGTCTACTCCTCTGTGAGTGTGGGCCTGATTTATCTCCTGCCCATTCTCTGTTGTGATATTTCCCATGAAGACTGGGGCGCCTGAACTGCCTTTGCAAGTAGCGGTGTCGTACCAGGTGACACTCACAGGAAGCTCAATGTCAGGGACTAAGCTGAAGTACACCTCAAATCTCTGCAAGACATTATTGTTTTCACATAGATCATAAATGTTTCTGAGGAGTTGTGCATTTTCATATGCCATGCCTCTGTTTTGCTTAACTTCTCTCTCAATGACTTTGCCTATGCTGATTCTTTTCGGGGCACCATGGGGATGGGAAATAATAATGGCATACTCTTTGGCAAGGATTCGAATTTCTTCTGGAATTTGCAGCCAGGAGAAGTCTCTTAACTTGTCAAAGATTGCTATGTTTGTAATGGTATCCACAGAATGGACATAGCAACTGAACACGGTATAGTCCATTTTTCTGTTCGTTGAATGCACCATTGTGCCCATTTCCCGTAATACTGCATCACACTCCTCATTGTTGTAGAAAAATTCAATTTTTGTTGTGGCTGCATGATCATCATTCTGAACCACATGCTTGTTTGTTATGATGCCAAGGCCTCCATGCAACAAGTGGTTTCGACCAAGGGTGTGGATATGTGGACAGTGAATGTCATCACAAACCATTGTTTTCCCCACATCTTGTGGAACGAGGCAGGCGCGGCCTGTGGCAAACATGTTTCTCAACAGTCGTACCACAAGAGGAACACAGTGTCTGAGCCAGACATACATTGAGACATGTCTGATGTCTTCTGGAAGATGGGCCAAGTCAAAGTCATCGACTTTAATAAAATCATCATGACGGTGGCGTTTTTCACACAATGGTCCAAATAGTTCCAGATCATTAAAATCTGCAGGTTGTGCCTCAATATCCTCTATATCCAAAACACCACCTGTAAATATAAATAATTCTATATCAGTTATAAAACTGTAGGGAATATTCATGAATTTTTGTTTTTTTAATAAGTTTTGACATCTAAAACACCATCTGTCTGTAAATATGAATAATTTTACAATTATCATGAACTTGAGGGGACTTTTTTTTTTGAGCGCGTGACACAAATTATTGTGCAACTTTATCAACTATGATCTGTCAATGGTGTAAAGATAAAATTTTCAATTCTCTGATGATAGTGACAAAATCCACTGTATTCAAATTTTAAGTAAAAGAAAGCACTGCACTTGAAATATACTTTTTTTTACATGATATCCGGAATAGATTGAGTACCTCCTTAGAAAACTATTGCAATGCACATCTAGACTCTCATGATGCAACTGCCATTACAAGCAATCTTGAATGGATTAATTTGTCATGAAAATTTCTAAAGTAATGTTTCTGCTGCTGCTTTGACAGTAATTTCTCTATATCCAGAGCACTGGGAATTTCATTAAATATTGGATATGTTAGTGTCAAGATTGCAGTAATCAGTGCCAAAAAGTAACCCTTGACTTACGTAAAATGGCTAACTTTTACTCGATTTTATATTACAGGTATTTGAAATAAAATACAAATACATACACACACAAAAAAAGAGTTGAATTAAAAACAAATAAGAGTCTATAGCTTTTTCTCGACCCATCGACAGATAAAGAGATAAAGAAAGTTTTCTGTGATCTCAAGTAAATTAAGAAAATCTTACCGACAAGGACATCATCCTGCAGAGGAGATTTGATGCATATTGAGCCATCCTCATCATGAAGAATGAAAGGAGGTCTGTTCCTTATACACTGGCAGAGGATAACAGTTTTGCCACACTTAGGGCAAACACTAGCTGAATTTGAACTTTGAAGCAATGGCCCCAGAAAGAGGTCAAACATTCTGCTGACAAGTATACACCTGTAACAAATGCAAAGTGAGAGGATTCAAGAATAACATCTAAAGCAACAACAAAACAACATTCAACAAACATCCCATCTAAAATTCACCTTTTGTTATTTGTAAATTTTGCTGTGACTTGGGAGACATGAAATGGTCATGTTGGCATCCATTAAGAATATTTCTGTGCCCATCCGGCAAAAAAGCATATGTAAAATTTGCACTTTTTTTTTTTTTTTTTTTAAAAAGACCATTTTCTTAATGCAGAGTGAAAATTATCTTCTCAGAAAGTAGCTCATTGATAGCTCTGTCTTATTCTCATAAACTGAGGTGAACTGAAGTCATGTTATGTAAATCCCTTTGTGTGAATGCAATGACTACTTCTAAAACTTATTTCAATCTTACCCAGAGGTGTTTGTAATGATATGCCCCTTTATGAGATAGGTGATGATTAGTATATCAAGATACGAGACACATTAAGCCAGTTATTGCCAAATCCAAGAACAATGTTACTTCAGCTTCAAATAATTTGTTGGAAATTAATTACTATGTATATCTTCTACTCAGTGGCAGGGCCATCGCAATGCTACCCAGACTGTGATTACTAACCAAAAATAAATAACACTGAGTCACTGATTTCAAAAGCAAAAAAATGGTGGGATATTTATGTCAGATGCTTGGCATTTGTAAGGGGTTAAATTTATGGGACCAATGCAGTGATTTCCATATTATTTGATGACTGTTTTCTATATCTGGCCCCTCAGATAGAGGTATGACAGGGATTCTCTTGTTGAACCATTGTCATGTGGCTGGTGCAGGGCTTGTGAAAATTATGGTTTCTCACAGCCATATACACACAGGTATACCTCAGACTGATTCAATCATCATTTTGTCATTCTGTGATCAAAAAATATCTTTTTCAAAAAAGGAAAAAAAAAAACAGGGCACTGATAGGAGATTGGCAATATTCATGGAAAGCAAATGTAACAAATGCGTTGTATAACTGCAAACAATCCTGTCATATTGAGACAGTGCTAAAGATAATGCAACGTATGGGACTTCGGGAAAATGATTCTCTATTTAAAAAAAAAAACTGTTAAATTGTTATAGTATATTGAGCAGAAAGGAACACACTGAAAAACCAAAAGTCGAAAAGATTAGTGAAGCTTTGTTATCATCAATAACTTATTGTGACAAATTTGATGTCTGTCCATAAATAAAAAAAATAAAAAAAGGAAAAGAAAGGAAAATGGCACTGGTGCAAATGATCTAGATCTATATCAGTCTAGGCATGTATCATATATTTTGCTGGTAATAATTGTTCATTCAAAATGGCTTTAGAAGGGGAAGCTGGACTAGATCTAGACTTAGATTTGACATGCATTTTGTTACAGAGTCCATGACGTTCAAAATGTTATTGACATATACATGAAATTTGAAATCTAGAATACATGCTCAGCGTTCAGTACAGTGTGGATATAGAATGATATGTGACAGCGAGGTATAGACCTTTTCGAAAGTGTAGAGCAATTGTAATACAGGGCACTATTTGAAAAAGGCATTACTATTCGGATCCGGATCCCCACAAAATATTTTTGCTATTCGGACCCGGGCTATTTTTAGAACACCCCTGTGGACCCAGACCACGGACCTGGGGCTGTTTTTAGAACGGACCCGGGTCACCATAGAATATTTTTGCTATACAGACTGGGCTGTTTTTAGAACACTTCCCGTGGACCTGGACTACGGACCCGGAGCTATTTTTAGAACAGACCCGGGTCCCCATAGAGTATTTTTGCTATACAGACTCGGAGCTATTTTTAGAAACCCCCCCCACACACACACACACGTTCACCCAGACGTTCCTATCTGGACCCAACGTTTTAGTATTACGTTGCCCGGGTCCGTTTAGTGTCCATTTGCTATCTGGACCCTGGCTTACTATCTGGTCATGTGTTTTCTAATTACTGATTAGCTATTGGGACACATGCTTTCTAAATATATTGGCTTGCTACCCAGACTTAACCAATGGATCTAGTACTAGGTAGATCTATCAGCTTCCTATGCCGATAGGGTGTCCCTTTAGTACTGTTTAACTAACGGGACACGGGTCGTCTTGGTGCACGAATAATAGAACGGTAGACTATATTAAATGCTTGCTTAAGACAACGGCTCTTTGCCTCATTATAAATCTATCAGTTACACTGTATTAAGTTAAATCTCGACTCTAGATCTATATATATATATATAGATCTATATCTGTCATTAAAAAAAAAAAAAAATAGTCCGGGTCCATGTAGCAAAAATATTCTATGGTGACCCGGGTCCGTATAGCCATTTCAATTAGAAAACAACCGTTTGAACTTCACGTCATATTTTAGTGTTATTGGTGTTATTTACAATCTTTCAGTGCGATTTTTCCCGATACAGACTAGTCTTAAGCCATCATTCGTCTTGTCCATTATGAGTCACTGAGATCAGATGGCAAAACGTAGATGTAGATCTACACCTTGAGCTAAATCTAATTATTATTATTGATTATTATCAGGCCTAGACTAGATCTAGATCTATAGATAGCTCTAGATCAAGAATCGAGACTCTAGATTTTACTTTTTTTGGCATTTAATATTGTCAATCTAGAAGACTAGATCTAGATCTTGTTTCGATGCCAATCTCGCCTTTCCTGTCCATGCCACGAATCTTTTACCGTACAAATTCAATATTCCATTCTTTACCTGATATTTTGGTCGGATAATTACACTCCTGAAGGGTATTTTCATGTCACTTTCCGCAGTCAGTGTAGGTTGATAGGTCGTAGGCCTACATTTCTTCCTGGAAGTTCTGGACATCGATGTTGGGATTGTCTTGGTTTAGGTCATTTCCGCTTTCTGTTCTATTTTTAACTTTCGGGAAATCTTATTCACCGTGAGTGAAAATCCGCTGAGAGAGAGAGAGAGAGAGAGAGAGGGAGAGAGAGAGAGGACGCTGCTTCAGAGGGCTACAATGCCCTGCGGCGCGCCCTGTCGAGCTTGTCCCTCTGGACCATCGGCACTAGTACTTAGTCTCAGAGTGTTTGTTTTGTTTACAGATACTCCGCCTTGGCTTCGGAATGACACAATCGTCAATGCAAGCCGACATCAACCACTTTACTTGGCTTCCTCTAATCCCTCCCCTAACTCCACCCTTTCTTCATATAGAATAATATCTGAAAGAAGGAAATGGTGTTAATTTTATCACCCGTCGTCACACAGACGATTTCCATTACATATTTTTTCATTACCTAATGTAACTGCTTGAACCAGACCACTTCCTACAGGCATGTCTTTATGTTCATCATATAGAATCTTAGCACAAATTGCAAGCTATCATCCCTCTGACCATGGGAACTTAGATTATTCTTATTAGATCAGAATTGCTTATGTTGATGGGGCAGCAGTGATTACTAAGAAATACATGCAAGTGGTCGAATGATGACATAGAGTGAAAGCATACAAGAGCAAGCTATCTGAAATATAAAGTAATAGATACAAAGGCTACTTTAGCTTTCATTCATAGCAATTATAGTTCACTTACACTCTCAGTAGCTTGATTTGCTGGTCAATGCGAAAGCTGTTGATTGAATCAAGTGGTCAGGAGAATCTCATAATCACACAATATGGTATAAACAAAGGCACTACTTGTATTTGATATTCTCTCGCATCATCATTTCTTTTGATTCCAATTTCAGATCACTTGAGCCATGTGGCCTTTGATTGCTGTTCTTCCATTTTTCTGTTTAGTATTGCCGGAATTTGTTTCTATCTATGGACTTTCTCACACTTTTATTATAAGAAAAAAAAATTGTTGACTATTGAAAGATCTTGTACTTAGATGCAGCTAAACCGTCATGTGACATTTTAACAAAACTGGGTCCGATAAATCCCAATTTTTGTTGACCAGCTGAGAAATATCACAGCGATGTGACAGGCATAGCACGGAAAGGCTAGCTTGCATAAATACATAGTACCTATGAGGAAGAGAGTTTCACCTGTTGGATATATTTGTGGTGTGCAGGATTAGGGTTAACATCATGTTGACACTGGAGTATGTAGCAGCATTGTTTTCTTGCTATGCTTGTCTCAGATAGCTCACAGCAGACATCATCACTTGTTTATGGACAACAGTAATGGTAGGCCTGTATGCCAGACTTACATGCAAATGCAGCTGAGGTCTGAGCATGTGAGCTGTCAGATAATGCCACTGAAAAAAAGATATGTGCCGATGGAATTGTTTTAATTCAGTAGAATCATATTGGTATAACTCATCAAATGAGACATGACACAATGAAATCAGGCACTTGTCAAATCGAGGCGACCGAAGAAATCATGTGCTTTTCAACAGTGAATGAATTTTTAACACAATTTCTTTTTTCTTCACAGAACCCCTCTATATCAATCTAAAAATGCATTTGAGAGTTAAGTTTGCTGAAACAGATGAAGTAAAAGCCCAAAGATTGTAATTTAGTGGCATGGCCTAATAGGGATTAATAAGGATTGACAATAGTGATCCGCCATTTTCTCATGAAATTTAGCTGCAGCAACAGGTCACCCCATTATCTTTAATTGCCTCTAGGTCGATTTCTTTTTAAGGTAGAACAAAAATTTTTTCACACACAGAAAGGTAAATGAATAATCTTCACAACGATACCAATAACTTCATATGCTAGAAATTTGACGAGAGCCTGATTTCACCGTGTTGTATCGCAAATGATTTGTTGTGCTATAAACAGGTTTTTGTCAATACGTCAGAGATGCTTGAAAATGATGTATGCCAATAGCGTAGGGCAAGGATGATCTATCCTTTATTAACACAATATTGTTTATTATTTTTGTTTGCAGAGGAATGCTGTCTTTGCCAGCCATGACCTGCATGAGATCACAATGTTCTACCCAATGAGGTCCATTCGCACCCCGCTCTTTCATCTCATCCATAATCTGAACTTCAAGATGCCGTTCCCTATAGATCAAGACTTTTTTGTGTCGCCCACCTTCCAGGACATTCTCAATAGAACCAAGCAGGGCTTGCCTTTACATTGGTACAAAACCCTTGACAAGTACTATTACCGTCCCCAGTGGGAATTGTACGACCTAGAGATGGACCCCCAAGAAGTAGTTAATGTAGCATATGAGCCGAGTTATGCCGCAGTCATGGCACAGCTGAACAAGCAACTTCTTACCTGGCAGAACATCACAGCAGACCCATGGATTTGTAGCCCTGGTGGTGTTTTGGAGTATCAAGGCAAATATAAAGGAAAACCCCAGTGTCTTTCCTTAGAGAATGGGTTGGACAACACTGCTGACAATTTCCAATATTCAAGAATTATATTTCCTATGAGTTTACCCCCACAAATGAGTACAATTCAAGATGGTCTTTATTTTTCTTGGGGCATCTTGCAAATAATCTGTTTTTTTATATGCCTGTCCTTTTTTATTCATTATCGATATCTGCGTAGAAACTGGAAGAATTGTGTGCAAAAAAAATGCTTTTATACAATTTAGAAGCCACCAAAAAACATAGATTTCCTAATGAGGCTTTTCTGTTTTAACCCTGAAATCCTGTTTGAGCCCAGAAAATAGTAAGACAATATGTTCAAAGTTGTGTCTGTGTGGTCTATTTTTCAGATTTACTAACTACAAATTCGCTCCACTCAGAACACTTTAGGGAGGGATAAAAAACTGCTGAAATCTCTTTCTGGAATTTGTTTTGTGAAATGAAGATCATTGTAATAGTTTGTAAACTGCATTCAGTATTCTTTCAATAATAACTGGGATATCTGCAACACTGGATTATAACTTGCGGAGGGTTGATATTCTTTTCAGTCTATATTTGGGTGGGAAAAGATAAATGGCTTGACAGAGACGAAGCAGGCTCTAATTTCTTTTTTTTTTCTTTAAAATTTTTTAAAAGAGGATATCATATTATGTGGAGAAGAAAATAGTAGCAAATGTAAATGTACAGCTTAATCATAGAAACGTCAAAGAAACGTCAGGGGTTGATCTGATCTGCACCAAACACTAGCTTGCTGTGTTTTGCAAATGAATTAGCTTCCTGATATAATAATGCTGTTTTGTTAGCCAAAGTACCTAGTGCCATTTTGCCACTGTGTACCGCGTTCCATAATGCCAAACTAGAGAGGAAACTATCTGAGGGCACTGACAGGATGTATTGCAGATTTTGTCTGGTGCTGTGGTGACTGTTGTTGTTGTTGTTGCTGCTGCTTTTGCTCATGCTGTTTTTGTCGTTGTCGATGTCGGTCCTGTTGGAAGAGTAGTTGTTGTCGCTGATGTTGTTGATACTGGAGCTGTCACACTGTAGTTGATGATGAAATGGTGTGGTAACAAGATATTTACTTTATCTTTGTGTCTAAACTCTCACATTTTGAATATGAATGCATGTAGATGATAATATTATAGAAATAAGGTCAGTAGTTTCTTTATTTACACAGTATGGGTGTCATGAACTTTGAATATGAATGGTGCTAGTTGTGACATTGTAAGTGGTTATCAGGCGGTGAATGTGGACGAGACGCACATAGCAATGGAGAAATAAGAACAGGAATCCACGACGTCGAAATGATGCAGAATTTATTTCAGGTGCTTGGTAACAATACAAATTTCAGGGCAGTTGTCTAACTCCGATGTACACGGCTCTCCCTGCATTCTACTTCTTGCTCCGGCTGAGCCTTTATATATATATGCCAGCCCATCTTGACTGCTCTCTCTCTCGAACTCTCTCGAACCTACTGGTCCTTGATCTCACCTGATCTCGCTAGATGTATGCGTACACGTGGCATACTTCATGCTAGGTCTAACTAAACCCGTGTTGACCCTTCTCGAACCCATGTGTGCCCATTATGACTATCACTACGCACAACACACTTGCATGGGCCCAGCACATAATTACTTATCAACTGAACATCGCTCACAACACACACTTGCGTGTACCCAGCATGCACAATCATGATTCGGTACAATGGGTTAATATAGCAACTCATGATAATGTTATTGCATAACTGGCTCAGGAGCATTTATTCCATTCCAGTGACAAAAAATTTTGGTGTGGAAATAAAATGTGTCTGTGATGTACTGGCAAGTTTGATTTAAATTGAGGCTGAGTAACTCTTGATTTCTGAACAGTGTCTTCCATATAAAACTTGATCAAGGTTCTGTTTGTGTATCTCTTTCCTATCCTTTTTTTGCCTGTCCTCTCCTGTCCTATCACTTTTTCTTTTGCAATAAATCCCTCGTTCTAGGGTCTCTTGGTTGACAGTTCTTTCAAGTTATTTATTCCAGTTTGTGAAATGTAACACTTGCGAATCAAAACATGTCTGACAATCTCAGTGAGGATGCATTTGTTTATTGCGTAACATCAAACCTTATTTTTTTTTTATTCCACTAATATAAACCTTGTTTTATGCTGGTATGTATTTTGAACTGTGACAGCTTATGATCCAACCAATGAAACATTTTGGAAGATCAGTAATAATAAATGATATTGACTTGTGAATCATGTAAGTGTGGATTGTGTATATAGATGTATTTGATGTTATTGATGACATGTATATAATATGTGATCATCATAGTCGGTTGAAATGTTTAATTACATAATTCACTGGTTTTAATGCTGTGTTTGGTTTACCATGTGTCATGAGTTGGCATTGTTTGATTATTTGGTCTTGTTGAATTGAATTTCATGTTGAGGCTGAGCTTGAAAGGTGAGAAATGTTGTAAGTGTAAAAGATTTTTGCCATGGATAGAATGTCCATGATTCGTTGAGTATTTATAATTTTGTTTCATGTTACAAAATTCTTAAAAGGGGGACACCTGTCATATTCAGTTCTGTTTAGTCTAAAGTCCTATCCAATTCCATCTTATTCTAATTTAGCTTAGTCCAGATGGTTGAGTGAGTGAATAGAGATGATGTTTAAGAGAAACTAGAAGATGGACGGATCGGTAGATGAACTGCTAGACAAATGGGTTTAAGAGTGAATGTGCAATGTATGTATGTATATAGTTCTACTTTCTGAGATTTCAGATTTGCTTTCATGGTTCCATGTTACATATTTGCATTATACATTCCATCCCCACCCCCTCACACATACACACACACACATACCCATTTAGAAATGAACGGGCAGAAAGCAAGAAATGTACATGTATTATGAATATTACAGGACATGTATATATATATTTCTTTTTAAAAAAATATCAAAGATAAAGCTGGCAACTTAAAGCTGATTTGTATATTGACACACTTTTGTATAATCTCATGTCTTTAAAGGATTGTTGTGTACCCTGAAGAAATACTTGACGTGACAGGTAAAATGTAATTATGTTTTGCAGCTGGAAAGTAATGGTAGTCCATGGAAATTCAGTACTTTATATCCTTCCTTAAATTTTTTTATTTTAAATTTCTGAAGGTCTCTATATTTATTTATTTACATTTATTTTTAGTCATTCTCCAACTGAAGAGTGAAGATAGTAAGATGTAGAAAAAAATAATAGTAAAATAAGATTTTTAAAAAATCAGAAATATGCTTTCTGTGGATGTCTTTTGACATTGCACTATGTTGATAGGATCTATTGATGACACTGTGTGGGGTATTTGTACGATGTATATGAAATATGGTTCACAGACATGCATATTGTTGTTATGTATACACATTAATTTGTTTTGTATAAATTTTTGTTGACAAATGTGTAGTCATTTCTGCTCAAATAGGCAGTCTCATGTATTTTTACATATACATGTATATTATATGAGCACCAAGAATGTATGGGCGGTTAATGTATGAGAATTATAGAATTATATGTGAGAGAGACAGAAAACAAATTATTGATAAACATGTATTTGTTAGTATTGTGAAAAGATGTCACAATTTTGTAATCCAGATGTTATGTTAAAAGGATCACAAAATTGTTGGTTGAATAAAGATTTATAATAATATATACAAACAGAAAAGATATTTTGAGAAATCACTTTTGTGGTCATTTGTTTGGTGAATGTTTGGCATTGTAGAGAAGGAAAAAATACTTTTACATCTGTTATCTGAGATAAATGAAGCAAGAAAAACAAACAAACAAACAAACAAAACAATACAAAACCCAAAAAATGTGAAAACATTATCAAGGATGAAAAAAAAAAAAATTTCATCTCCCAACTGGAAGAGGTAGAGGCTGCGGCATCGTCGTATGCAGAGATATTCAGTGATCACCCCGGGAGCAGCAACCTGGCAGAACATCGCATC
>JBCEWB010105800.1:0-11980 GCA_039654565.1 Peronia peronii | reverse complement strand
ATCATCATCATCATCATCATCATCATCATCATCATCATCATCATCATCATCATCATCATCATCGTCATCATCACCATTACTTTAAAGATCTCAAGCATTGTTAACCGGTTTTAATATCTTATTAAAGATCACAAATATGAAGGAAATAAATTAATTTCAACAACCTGATTGGTTTTTCTTCTTTGAAAAAAAAATCATTACCATGACCTTCATCGTTTTATGATAATGTCTTAAAATATAAGACAACTGTCTACCGGCAACTAATCAAATATACCACAAGAACCAAACTGCAATATATAGAATATATAGATAAGGTAGAAATTGAATACGTTGATATCATTTAGTCACTAAATTTAGCCAAATTTTCGAACTTAGTTGGCCCTTCATTGGGGCAATAAAGAAACATATAACTTGCAAATAGGTATCTCTGTAAACGAAAGAAAATGTTAATTAAATGATTTGCTTACTGTGTAGGAGAGGGTTTCAACTTTTTAAAAAGTAAGTAAAATAGTGTACTTTTAGAGCAGTTAAACGTTTACCCCTTCGGATTTACAATGGTCACATAAATATAAAGATAAACATAAAGATTTTTATGTTGTCAGTCTTTTTTATTCGTTTGGTGTGTATAACTTTTTAATATTTATCTCTTAGAGTGACATCATCAAACATTGCGCTGTCTTTTACTTTGGAAACATATTGTGAGCTACTTTTGATTACGCAATAAGGCTTAAGGCCAAAAACCATCAGGTCTAATACCAAAGAAGAATAGTTCATATTAGACTAAGCACAGATCTGGAAATCCCCGGCAGAGTGTTTGTACCCCCCTACTAAAAATACAGCACTCTCTTATATGTATTAGGGTTCACCGTGAAATCCCACAACACTAATTGAACGCAAAACTTCGGGAAAAACGCAATGCCGGAAGTACGTCATACTTTTTCCTACGTCATTAAATCATTAACACTACTTACTACTACTATTATTTGGAGAGCATTTAGGTTCAATAACCTCACAGCGACGAGTTTTAGTCATACATTTCCTTCCCACCGTAATAGGGTCATACCGAAAAGTGAGGCAAATTTGTGAACAGTTTGGAATGTTTGTAACCCCCTCCTAAAAATAGACAAGGGTATTTCCAACCTTTCGCTTGGTCGGAACAAATCTATTACAGGCATACCCTAAGTACATGCACAATAAAACAACAACCCAAATGTACAATAGTGAGCAGGAATATCTAAATCTCTTGAAGAACATATATAGTATTCCTGAAAAAATGAATTAGGAGTGGGCGGAAAGCTATGCACTAGTTGCTAAAAGGGAGATTTCTTAATAGGGGCTCATCTACATTCACCCCTCCACAGATCTGAATGACACTTAAAGGTCCATATTTACTCAGACTCTAACTCCAGAAATTCCTCTGGTGAACCCAACTGCAGACCAGTAATCCTCATATATTATGGTGGTAAAATAATATCTTACATGATATTTTTCTGGGCTAGTTTTCTTTTCCCGATGCTACAGTTGTGGTTGGAGAATTTTCCTCGCAATGCCATAGTTGTCTTGTCCACATATTGTTTGTTTACAAAGTTTACATGTGATTATATAAATCAAATTTTGGCATTTTTAATGTAACGTTTTTGTTTTGTAGCTGTGCTGTGGATATAGCAACACTCAGTGGCATGAGGGCAAGTCATGCATTTTGGTTTACCACCACAAGGTCGGAAATAATTTTGAGTCCTGATGTTGTTATTTGATCGTACTCGGACCAAACGATTGGATAAAGTTGGAGGAATGTTCCTAGACCGAAAATTGGGGGATCTTGAACGTATTTTTCGTTTTCTTTGATTTGGTTATGATGTCCGTGTGTTGTCATACAGCTCTCTCATGTTTGGTAATTTCTTATTATGTTCTAATATATCATCATCATCATCATCATCATCATCATCATCATCATCATCATCATCATCATCATCATCATCATCATCATAATCATCATCATCATCATCAATTTATAGAAATGTCTTAAACTTTGTCTGCATTATTATCATCTTTATCATTAAAGATAAATCAACAACTCTGATATTGTGGCTGAGTTCATTATATCCTATATCTGAGTGATCTGTTCTCAGTTACAGCAAGCACTTTATTCGTGTTTTATATCTTACTTTGAATAATATCGAATCCCAGATTACTTTAAGGGACAAATCCAGGGCTCGACTAAGGTGAATGAACATGACGGGACTACTTTACAATATTCTTTTTAAAGAGCATGACATCAAGACAGTATTGTAAAGTCTAACAGACATCTCTTTTTTTCCCTAAGAGGGATCTTTAAGGAAGTTATTTTAGTTTAGGCCTATTGATTTCAAAAGTGTTTTCGTTTTTAAGTTAAAAAAAAAATGAATATGAAATAAAAAATTGAAAATGTAAGACAGCCATGCCGAACTACAAAATGTCCTTTTTATTTTTAAAAAAATTGACTTTTACCATAATAAAAGTCATTGATAACTCATGCATATAAGCCTGGAAATATCAGTTGTACTGAATTTAAGCGAAAGTATATCAGACATCCAATAGAAATACCGAGTAGCGACATATATCATAGTATTTTCTCATGCGGTGATCTGAACTGCCGCCTCAAAATCTTGTCCATTGTCGATTGATATGTAAGAATAGTGATTGTTTGCATTAACAAAGTTCTTGGAATATTTTTTTCCTGCTTTTCCTTAAGTTCATGAAAATTACGTTCCTGTATCTGTACGAATATAGTTTTACTGAATAAAAGACTAGAATGGATTTCTTACTCTTAGGCCCTGAATCCGATTCGGAGTCCATGATCCAATTGGCATAAAGCCCAGTCTGCTGGCAAAGCAAACCCATTTGTTTATTTCTTCTTCCCGGGGAAATACATGTATAAGTAAGTAATTGTACTTGGACTTGATCTGTACAAAAAGGAGTGTCCCCATTTCATATCACGCTGCGACATCTATATGAATCACTTATAAGGTTGTTACTGTTGGAGAGGGAAGCATTCTCTCACATCATACCCTGATTTCCGCCATTTCCCTCAGTATGTTTGTATAAACTGATTTATCTAAAAATCATAATACAGATATTTTCAAAGAATTTCAGGAATTCATGAAAGTAAACATAATATTTTTTTTTATTAGTTTCTATCATAAATGGTTCTCGAAAAGAAGAACAAACACTTCATCCCCAATGCGCAAGTTTAATGTGCATTAGTTTCCATGATTAGATGTTTTTAAATAATTTTGTCCATTTTATTTCATCGATAAACGTTAACTAGGAGCACTACTGATGCCATGTTTAGTTGGTTGATCCATAACCGTGATGGTGTGTAATAAGGTATAAGCTCAAAGGAACAAAGAAAAAAGAAAACACTCCATATCCAAGTCCTCGATATGTCAATAATACTTTGTCCTCTATTTTGTCCAAGGGGACAGCAGTAGAAGTCAAAACACCAATTCTCGGAGCACAGAATGATGTGCATGGTGCTTGCGCTCTCTCAATTCGCTATCGGGATGTCTGTGTAGCAATGGACAACTAACATCATCTGTGGATAGTAGGCATAAATAAAGCCCACTATGTGGGAGACAGCTAGAATTAAGTGGGCGTGGGAGGTTACAGGAATACCGTTGATCACCTTAAGATATCGATCGCATCGTGACTGGTAGGACAGTGCATGTCCCAAAACAGGTCTGGTGTCGTACCGTCCTGAATAGAGCTAGGGACTTATTCCAGAGTAATCCCGTTTGCAGACACAAACACATCAAACCTCAAAGCTGCATGTCATTATATGCTTAGATCTATTCATTTGTAATGGTGTTGGTATAAACATAGTTGTAGAATATAACCTATTACTTTCCGCACTAAGATATGAGATGTCAGTAAGACTGGATGGGATAGGTGCATCAAATGGCTTGCTTATACAGTTGGTTTTTATAGTCTTTTTATTGGAACATTCGGCCTTTGTTTGTACTACCATGGCACATATAAATAGTATTCATTTATTTAATAACATAAGCAATAGGCGATATGTAATAGCATTTATTCCTCTAAAGTACAGGTTCTAAATGCTTTACAATCTGTTATTAACGCGACAGCCACAAAGGAATGTTGATGTACGTTTACAGCTTTTTGAGAAGTATGAAAGACGGCTGCTTGTTTGGCGCTCAAATCCTTATTATCATTCTAGCAATAGCATTTCAAACCACTCATCGAAATAATCGAAATAATAATATATAGTGGAGCCTGCCAAATAATTATTAACTGTCTACATTGCATCTTAGATTTTCGAGCGTCTTCTGACCAGAGCGTTCAACCAGCTTCTTTAATCATGCATGCAGACGAGAACTTTGCTCTGGTAAAATCGACCAGCAACAAGGAACTGTGGTATGTCTTGCACAGACACTCTACATTAACAGTAAACATTTTGAAAACTTCGAAGCTTTTGATCAACATTAATCAAACCAGCAAGGCCGGTGACTTTTTTCCTGCAGCAGCTTTCATACTCGCTGACGAGAGTTGCATAAGACTCATTCAGTATGTTCCTGTGGAATATTAGAGTCATTAAGCCCTTTTCCGTTTCGAATCAAAGTCTGGATACTCTGCTTTTTGCTTTTGTCTTTGCACAATTCTTGTGTTCTGTCTTCTGCTTTTTTCGTCTTCAATTTCTAGTTTCTAGTCTTATAAGAAAATGACGTTTTGGGATCCAAATATCAAAATCGGATTTTTGCTATTGTTAGACATTTTCACTTCTTCTGATTATGAGAAAAATACAGTTGGGACATATTTTTTTTTCAATTTTATTCATGTTTTCAAAGGAACATTAGATGTTTGGCGGAAAATTGAAAAACATACAGATCCGTCAACCGATATATTAAAAAAAAATTATAACAGTTTGGCATATAACAAAAAATGCATATTATTTTTTTATATAGAGCTATTTTATTAATGTGCCAAATTCAAAACGATTATATTGAATATTATAGAAGCCTTAAGCTTTTCAAAACAGCTATTTTTTCAAGACACAAAATCCAAGATGGCGGCCTTGTCATGGCAACCGGATAGAAAACATCTGGTGTCTACACTTGACCTCTAATTTAAACTTGCTGAATTTGAAGCTTAATTAGTCCTTAGTTAATAAAGCATTTTAAAAAATCATTCTTGGGACCCACACCTCCCCTGAAGGATTTCTTAACGTATGGGGAGTTATTGAGGTTTCAGAACCATACAGTGCTAGCGATTTACGTTGATGTTGACTGATTCTGACTCTAAAAATGGTGTCAAGGGGCCAGTCTGGCTGAAGAGTCTTTTTTCATGCTTTGCAAATTAAATTCCTTACTAAACAGAACACTGTGTACTCATAATATATCATCTTCAAGCGTTAGCGTATATTATATCGCATACACAATATTAATGAAATTCTAGAAACTTTGACTTTTCCACAGCTTCTTCTAACACTTTAAGGATTAATGTGTAAGTTTGTCCTCTTTTTTTATCCTGTTCTATTACAATAAATAAATGCTCTTATAATCATAACCGTCCTCTTAACCCTTGTCGCATATCGTTACAAAGACTACGAGGAGAGTGTGTTTGAAGTCAGGACAACAACAGAAAATGAAAGTTTCCACTGCAAGGCTTTCTCACCCAACAGTGGTCAGATCCTCGGCTTCCATCATTTCCGCCTTGCTCACACTGCTAGACGAACGGACTCTGACAAAACGTGGTTTTGTGTGAAACGTGTGACAAGTAGTGAAACAACTAAAGTTTCAAAACAATGCAGTTGGTCATCTTTCCATATTGTGGAAAGCTATATTTAAATAGATAGAGAAATAATTTAGTTGTTATGAAAAATACGTTTTGTCAAATTACGATAGCATAGCAGTGGGGAGAGAAGATACAGTCAGCTATCCAGCTCCCTGCAGTAGAAGGACAGTGACTTGTGGTACCGTTTCTTCATATCGCAATCATGTGTACTGTTACCTAGGCAACAGATCATAAGACATACTCACGCAATTATTTTCATCGATTCGCCGCCGGAGAATACCAAGCAAAAAAGCGTGCAAAACATGAAGCAAATATTATTTTTGATAATTGTATAATAAATATATTTTTGATGAGAATTTCACGTCTTATCTGGTAGAAATATAACAGAATGTAGCATTCTGACAGACATAATGTTGGGAAATAAGCTTAGATTTAATAATATGTTTCATTCACATACAACACAACATTAAGTATTGTCAGGTAAGCACTGGTTTACAAACAAATTTTGTCATCTGATGGAAATGTGAAGTTGCAACATGTTTGCAAGCTGATGAAAAAACGTAGTAATAGAAGCCATTTCGGGTCCGTTATGATTCCCGGACGTCCATTATTTTCTAACACCAATTTTCAGAATCAAAAGTCTCCTTTCGGATCAAATCCAAAGTTCATGGTCAATAGGAACGATTACCAGTTCAAATCATCTAGCCATCAACAAAACCACACAGAACAATCAAACAGTCGGCTTGGGCAGTAATCAGTAATCAGACAATTCTCCGAGAACACTGAGAATCAGTCAACAGATAAAGAAAACACATGTCAACTACTCAGCAAACCAAGCAAGAGACCGATTGACAGATCGTCAACCAAACGGCCTACTAAGAAAAAGCGAAACTAAACGATTAACTTCGTAACTAAGCACCTAATAAACTACACTAACTAACTAACTAGCTAGCTAGCTAGTCAGTAGGTGAGTGAGTGAGAGAGGGAGTAAGCGAGTGAGTGAATGAGTTAGTGACAGACTGACTGATTGAGTGACTGACGGAGTGACAACTAACTAAATCACTGAATCACATAAGCATTAATTAAATTACTAAGTCACGTACTGTTTAACTGACTAAGTAACTGATCCACTTTTTCTTTTACTCATTCACTCACTCTCTCGCTCACTTACTCACTCACTCACTCACTCACTCACTCACTCACACTCACTCACTCACTCACTCACTCACTCACTCACTCACTCACTCACTCACTCACTCACTCACTCACTCACTCACTCAACGATTATGTTTATTTATCTATTTCATTCTGTTCGACGTAATTGTTATGTGAATGTATTAGACTAACACCATACCTGATAGCTAATTAGCGTGCAGATCCGAGGGCAGTGCAGCTCTGTTGAAGTAGATAGAAATCGGCATTAGATAATGGCATAAAGACAGGTCAGGATAAATTGATCTATGCCTACATAGAGGTCATGGTCCAAATTCAGTGCCTGTCATATTGTCCCCAAAGTAGCTTATCGACATTCTCTTGTTAAGGAGACGGGTTCTTAACCCGACGAGTATCAGTGATGTGATATTGCAGGTGGGGACTAAATGGAGGAACGGGGGAGTAAGAGAGGGGAAATGTGGCAGGAAATGAGGAAAAAGCGAGACCAACTTTTATAAGGAATCACAGTGTCCACGCATATAAACTCTGTTGCTACTGTCTCTCTATCTGCCTGTTTCTCTGTCTTTATGTCTGCTTGTTTGTCTGTCCGTCTGTCAAGCTGTCTGTCTCTGTCTGTCTGTTTGTCTGTCTTTCTTTCTATCTATCCATCAAACTGTGTATCTGGATGCCTGCCCGCCTGTTGGTCATTCGATGATTGTCAGTTTACATACCTCTGTCACTGCCAAATGTCTGCTCTACCAGAGTCTTTGGCTCAAACATTCCCGTCTTAAGTCATTGGTAAATGGCATCTCTTTGTTTCGAAGGAGAACCAGTTATGTCCAACTGACAGAGACAACATTTGCAAAATGTCTCTTTTTTCCAGATCATTTTTGTCTTATTTTGTGCAAGCAAGGAGCAAAAAGACTTCGTCTCAGCCCCAACTCTGTGAAAACGTACATTAAGTAGGAGACATGAATGTCAGCATATCCAAACATCTTCTTTTCTTTTTCTCTCAACATTTGAATAATAAACCACGATTATTAATTTCCAGTTTTACAGTTCATGTTTGTAGCTTGTTTCTTGATAATTTCTGTGTAAAAGGACAGACGTCTTTTCTTTCCCATCATAATGATACTTTTTAAATTGTATATTTTCATGGTATTTTGTTAATGCATTTATCAGGGTGAGTTTCATTACATAGAGAGTGACTGTTCACTGTCCTGACTTTCTGTGTTCTCTTTAGATATAATACTTCTGTTCAGAGAGAAACAAGAACGACGCTTTTAAAATTCAAGCGTTGTGCATAGTGGCCGCATTTCTTTTCAAATATCATTCAACAGGGACAATCGTTTATAAGGCAAGAAACTGTGGTCTTCTATCGTCTTCTTACAAATGGATTTTGCTCTCTGTCTTTCCCAGAGTACAGATGATCTCTCTGGTAACTTAACCGATAGCGCTCAAGTCAACTGATAGCATATGGAATTATAGCAGATCCACAGTCAGCATTGCCCAGGATCAATCGTAAGTGACACCCACACACTACCTCAAGGGGACACTTCTTGTACATCTCTGACGTAATTCGACAAAACGCCATTTTCATCACATTGTAATCATTTCTTCACCTATTTAAACAACATTTCATATATCGAAATGGACATATATGTATAATTTATATATGTGTGTGTGTCTGTATGTAAACTGAGGTTTGGTCGCAATATGTTAAAAAAATGGATAACAAAGCTAAATGAATCGCACTTTTCTTCACAACCGAAGTTTCCAGGGAAAGACGTTTAGTCAAAGTAAGTAATGTCTGTCGTCTCTGTCAACGTCTCAACCTTTCCCTTCTAATGTTCCTTTGCTGAGAATGATGTTTCGAAAACCTCGCCGTTCGGCTTTGCCATCTCTTGTTAACCCATTATATTTGGACAAATTGTCTTTTTTAGAGATAGAAAGAATGTCATAGATAGTATTTTCAGATCTTGGATTCCTATTTTCAGATTACTTACATTGCGATGAAAAAGGTGTTGTTTGTCACAGTACATCTTGTTTCTCCTGTAAGGCTTCCTTCTCTGCCTATCCCGTGTCTTCTGATTCACTTCAAACATTAGAATTTCGTTGTCCATAAATAATTGTGAACGATTCCTTTATGCCAATGTTTATTTATATTAAACTTGCCACAGCCCAAAGTGACATATTTGATAAGGAAAGATAAGCTGCAAAAGGCGGAAAGCTAAGAACATGTGAAAAAATGAGTAATTTCCTTATAGACCAATTCTCAGAGCACAGAATTTAAATTCAGAATTATTCTATTTATGTATGTAGTAATATGACAGTTAACTCTTAGTAACAAAGGGAATTCAACAATTAATTGCGGAAGAAAAGTAACGCAAACAGAAAGAGATATAAAAGTAGAAAACAATGAAACGAGCTAAGCTGCAAGGAAAGGATGAACGATAGAGTGAGTTGCAGAGACTTGGGAGATGACAGACAAAAAAATTAGGATGGAGACAAGTATAATGTATGTAAAGGGAAAGATAATGGGGAATGAGAGAGAGGAAAAGAGGAATAAGAAAAAAAAATGAGATAAAGACAGGGAGAAAATTGTGATAGAGAAAAAGAGAGAGAGAGTACTGATAGAAAGATACTCAACGAAATCTTAAAGAAAGAAAGAGAGAGAGAGAGAGAGAGAGAGAGAGAGAGAGAGATGAGACTGAAATGAATAGGTCGAGGATGCGCACTCAGTCAGATGTATCGACCAGATACTAGATAGCACTCACAATGTCAGACAGCCATGTTGAAAGATGGCTCTTATTATCAGTCTTAATTTAGCAAATACTAAAGACCTTTTCTTTTTCCTTGCCTTTTGGAGGAGGCCACACATGTAAGCCGACACTCACCTATACACATAGGGACATCTTAGAATATACATTTGAAATATCAATAGCAATGCCCACACACATAAAGCACACATAAAAACACACATCAGGAGGCAGACAAGCAGACACGCGTTAAATACATCTTTAACTCTTTATTTGTTTGATCTGTCTGTCTACAGTACTGATATTATCGTTAGGATTGTCAAAGGATCGATCTGCTCAAAGAATCGCTTGTCGTACTATGCATGTGAATGCCACTCTAAAATTATACAGACATCAGTGACGCGGTGCTCGTATTAGGATTCTGGTCATCTTTATGCAAAAGCGGAATTTTCGTCAATTTCAACTGACATTTTGAGGGTTAATACACTTGCACATATACACTCTTTTGAGATGTTCAGTAAATTAATTTGCACTGTTCACGTAGACACATAAACATGCTTTAATGGAAGGAATACATAAATCATATTCACACGTATGTGTCAGAAATTTGGTATATGCAATATTTATATGTGTGTTTGTGTGCCCGTGCGACTATTTGTGCGTGTGTGTAAGTGTGTGTACACTGTGCGTATGTTTGAGTTAGAAAACATTGTGTGTCGTCAGCACCTGTATTTCAAGATTTGCATGCATGTGTATGGGTGAGAGTGGAATGATTTTGAGTACAACAATGGATGAATGGATGGATGAATGGCTTCCTTCGGTCATAGCTGACCATGGATAATGTACCTGTAAGGCCCGGAGGAGCATTTCCTTTTACGGCTGTAGAGGCCAATGCGGGAGAGACATGCCCTGCCAAACAGAAATTGCAGTTGAATGGGTTGTGAAAGATGCTGCTTGGAATTTTCCTTCTTTCTTTCTTGATCTCCTACTTTTGGGTTCTCCTGGCCTCGCCCGATTTCACTCCCACTGTGACATTACATACCTTGAAAATAGTGTTTAGTGTTTGGCACTACAGCTGTTCGATTCAGATGGGTTTTGGTTTCTTACTTATACTTTGTTATAAATGTCAAATGAGTCGACCTTACGTGCACTATGAATATCGACACGATATAGATGAGCTTTAGATGCCGCCCTATTTGCACTGAAACAGAAAAACAGTCAGAAGAATTATAAGTATCATAGGCTAATCAGAAGACGCACTAGATACTCGACATCAAATATCTACTATCATAATTGCCCGTTGCTGTTATGAGCCATCACCATCTGGTAAAAACAGTGTGAATTACGATGAATATATTCCGGTCTCTGTCAGACAAAGAACGTATTTAATTTTCTTGAAGTTATGATTGCTATCATCATCATCCATTATCCATCATAATCTATGTCGGATGTTATTTTCACGATCCAGGCTATGCTGTATTACAAAAGCAAAGTCACAGCTTGAAAGATGTACAAACAAATGGGATGAATTGAAACAGACAAACAGTCATTTGGCTGGCTGGTAGCTGCTAAATAGAAAGATCCAAAATTAGATCAAATAGACAGAAAAATGCATCTGTTATTGTAACAGACTTGTACAAAAATCCGCTCTACGAACGGGGATTATTGAATCAAGAATTTTGTGTCAGATGAGAGTCTACAAATATTCAGAAAAACAGCTACAAATTTTGTCTGATGAAAGAAGGGAACAGAAGGAGCTGTGTGCAGATGTAAATTGAGAGAGCCGAGGAAACGGAAGGAAATGAAAAACGTGAAAGAAGCAAAAGAATTACAAAACAATAATATCACTGCTTAAACACTATAAAGCAAAACACTAAGTTAGCATTGTAAAATCCGTACAACTCGGATCAAATACCCTCGCGAGTTTATCATTCAATTATTATGGTGTTTTTAGAATAACGTCAAATATAATAAGCTTTTTTCGGGCTTATGTAAGTAGAAACACAGATCGTTATGCAATAATTCTGTGTGCCAAATTTCAGATGGATCCATTTAATAGTTTTCGAGTCAATAAGCCTTTTGTAGGTTTTGTTGCAGAGTTATAGTGTAGACAGATAGGAAGAAAACAACCGATAAATAGACAAAATGGACAGGCACAAAGACAAATACATAAATATACAGACAGATAAAAAGGCAGACAGGCAGACAGAAAGTATTAAAGAAATGAGGACAATGGCCCCTGTACTGGGCAGATTGAGAGAAAGCGAAAATATGAAAGG
>JBCEWB010105789.1:0-11981 GCA_039654565.1 Peronia peronii | reverse complement strand
CTCCTCCCCCTACACCAACCATCAATAGCTCAGTCGAGTCAATAGGCCCAGTATAAATCTACTCGTAAGCGTCCTTATCAACCAAAGCGTGACAGGTATTCCAATATGGCGGACTTCGCTTCGCCGCGGAGTGGAAATAGTGACGTAAATCCTAGGCCTGCACCTTCTGTAAGTATCTATTCTGTGGTGTTCATTGTCTTACCAAAGAGTAAACAACATTAGTGACGTAGAGCTTAGAGAGCTGATATCCTTCTACCACAATGTGGCAACAATAAAACAATAGGCTGATTGTATTGCAATATATCACTCTGATTGCACTACTTGATTAGCATCATTGAACGTGATTCTCGGCCTACGGTAGATCATTGTATTATTTCATATCTCTATTTTAAATAATGCATCATTCCTGTATACATATTAGAGTTGGAGGTATTGCTGGACAAAACATGTATTCAATATTGCATAAAAATCTTTTTTTTTTAGACATAAAACAACCAATAACTAAAAAATGTGACGTGATAGGTGAAAACGGTTTTCAAATTTGAAATCAGCGTACCAGAAAACATAAAGTAAGCACAGTGGTTGCCCGATGGCAAAATCTTTGTTGACCAATGTTATCACGGTTCGACTGTATCAAGTTTCCTTTTGAAGATACATGTACTGTTTCATGTCGAACTAAATGTCTAATAGCACACAGTACCATAAACTATTTTCACGTATGACACACTATAACTTCAGATCAAAGCAAACCAAAGATAATTTGACAGAAGAAGTAGGTTACATAGTAATACATATTATTCCTATCTTTTGGTCCAAGCCGACATACACGGTCCATGATAATATCAAGCTTATCAGATCTGACAGCAAGAAGCCCATGATGCATTTGTTTCGTGGCATTCAGGAGGCTTGAAATAAGTTTCTCTGTTAATCCATCCTTTAGATTTATTAGACCCATGCTGACTGAAATGATAGACAAATCAAGCTGCAAACGAGAAATATCCATAGAACCTGAAAGAAAAATGGAGAAAAAATGGAGATGAGTTATTATGTGCTGTATTTGTCGTGCTAGGATTCTACAATTATTTCCTGCTGAAAGACAAAATCATGTAACTACAAAGTAACTACAACTAATAGGAATGTATGCATGTAATGCAGTATGAAGAAACATAATTATTATAATATCAGCAATTCCACAAGTCATGAGTTCAAATGGAATGATCGTAAGTTTATTTTCAAATTGAAGAGTCGCAATATGATTTCACATTATCTTAATTAGCACATGGGCTATAAAAAATTGAACTTATTTATTAAGGATTGCATATTCAATGAGAAGAAAATATAGCTAAATAAGTTAATTCTTAGTATCTAAAACTGATTTGAAATGTTTTATGTAACATTTGTTGCTGACTTTTGTAGAAGAGTATAAAAGATCAATCGTCAGAAAAATTAATTTATAGCATTATCTTCCATTATCGCATTATCGACTATGAAATATTTTTCTGTCATTTGAACTTACTCAGAATGTCATCGTAAACAAGCACCAGTTCCTTCCGTTTCCATACTTTCTGGATGAGCTGTTTAATCACATCACGTTTAATTAGTCCCATTGGAACCAACTGAATGATGTTCGAAGAGGATATCTCACATGTGCTCTCATCTGTGTAGTATATCAGATGGGGTATAGAATATGCTGCCGTCCATTTGTTTGATGCAATCACAAAAGGGCAATTTCCTATAGTGATCACAGCTGCACACATTTGACTCAACATACTGCATCCTGAAATAATAAAATACGGTGGCTACAATTCAACGCAAATTTTGGACACATTTTGCATCTGTGATTAAGACTTAGGTTACATAATATAATTGGGTGTGACAGATGAAAAAATCAGTAGGAAAGAAGCTCCTTTCTTGTAGTGCCAATGTATCTTCCTCCTTTTCTTCATCCTCTTCACTCTTCCGCCCTTTCTTTATTTTTTCCTCCGTTCTTTCTTTCTAATATTAATTCATTTATCAGTCTTTGTCAAGTCTTAAATAATGAAATCTTTGGTTGTATAAATTACAACTGCTTAGGAATAATCTGTCTACAAAAGATTGGTCTCATGTAATTTTCGTATACAGTTCACATTTTGATGAAGAATTAATTCTTCATGCACTTTAACAAGGACGAGGAATAATTTACAAATTTATTGAATTATATCATAGATTTCTTTTGCATGATTATTCTTAATACTTTCCATATCTGACAGAAAATCGTTCAGTTGACGACTTTGGCCTGTACAAGCGGTCAAACTATTCAACTTAGAAGAGGTGGGGATTTTATGTCTTGAATTGAACAGTCTTTCGGCGGACTTAGGAAATTTGTCGAAATATACTGGAATGCCTCTATCATAATAATATACTAATAGCCTTGTCAATAAAACTAAGTTTTCTAAACCATGTTTCGCATAACCGTCTCAGTCCAACAAAGTGGCAATATATGTATATGTTGTGAGTCCGTGTGTGTCTGTGTGAGCCCGTGTGTGTGTGTATGTGTGTGTTTTAATTTACAGTAAGAAACTCTAACATCTTGAGATCATCCTTATTAAAGTAGGCATTGAAAGAATTTATGATATTACATACATGTATCTCGAAAGCGATATTTCTAATTTGTGAGATGACTTCAGATAGCATACTATGCTAGGAAATGAGCACGCAGGAATTTGCCATTTAAAATTCGGACGACATGGCGAACTGCCTCAACCTCTAATATGGAAATCTAGGGCCACTGGAGCACCATCATGATATTTTCCTTATATATTGACATGTGCAACAGTCATACTATAGTAATGAGAATATTGTGTACAATGAATTTCTGACATCCTATGTAAGGCCCAGTATACGGTTTGTCAATAAATGGTATTGCAAGCTGCTCTCCATATATTTAGGTTTGGCATTGAACCACGCATCATCCCAAAATAAAATGAACTATAAACAACATGTTAAGATTACATGTATGACATTCAATGTTCCACGCACAGTTGATCTACATACACACAGTAAATACACAACAATAATTATTAACACACTTTTTTGTAATGTTTTCTTTTAGACATATTTAGGTCTGCTTTCGCTGATCGTGGGCTCGATGTCGAATCGCAGAAGGCTCTGGGAGAGTTTTGCCCTAACAAAACAACAATAATAGTAATAATTTACCTATAGCAATAACAGTAATGAAAACACGAAACAGTCACGACATTGCAATATAGATATCTTCTGTCGGAACTATGACAACGAATCACAATGTTTCCCGACTGCACCTTAATTACTGAATTTTTTGAAATAAAAAATTTGTAGCCATCGATTCGTGTGGAATGCCTTAAATAGATCACCATGTTTGTCCAAAGTTCAGATATACATACACTTCAGAGCCGAGATATTCAAAGATTATTGGCACGACTTAACTTTGGTTGGGGTAAATTAGTAGCGTTATGGAGGCTGGCTTACTTCGCGCTTGCCACTACATCGCTTGCAATGGCAGCAATCTGTGATAGGCCTGTGCATGACCGACAATTTTCGTGACCGACAGTTAACCGAGTAATCGACTCCATGACCGACGATGATCAATTATTCTACCGGTTAAATATTTCTTTCTTTGTCATGTGTGATGTCACATAGGTTATGGTTATCGGTTACGACCTTGACCCCAGTCTATTGTGGCTTAAAAAAAAAAAAACCGCCACCCACACACAGCCTGAGTTTCGCTCACTTGATCTTTGAACGGGGACTTGGATTAAGGAAAACGTGGGCTGTGAAACTCAATATTTCACAAATCTGACTTTGCAGATCAATCGGACGTCGAAATTCGAGTGCGGTTTGGTACCAAATATTACATTATAACGCTCCTAAAATAAAATGTTAATCAAATCACAAACAGTGGCGATCACAAATATATCACGTGTCGACGTTTGCACTGGTGTGGGATGGGGACCAAAAAATCGACACCTAGTATGTTATTGTGAGGGGATCGGTGTACAGAAAAAAGGTCATAATAATTATTATGTGGGCAGGGCAATGAGAAGGGTGATATTGGTACTAACACGTGTCGCCGACGCACGGGGTTTTCCCGAGATCAGAGACACTAGTGTAGCTAACCTATGAAAGTCTTAGTTTCATGGTCGTTCATGACCGACAACGTAACCGAACGTTGGTCATAGTAACCGATTAATCGATTATGATTCCATGACAGATGTAGCCGGTTATCATGTCCGATCATGCACAGGCCTAGTCTATAGGCAGTACAATGAGTTCACTCAGACGCGCGCTGCGTGTAGCACAGTTATGTATTAGTGGGCAGAAACTATAATACAAAAGATGCAGTTTTCACCAAAATTCGTAGAAAAAAATATAGAATGTCATACCGTAAAAATTTCTCCCATATCTTCACAGATGTATTTCTAGGGGTGCAAAATGTGTGTTAACGCTACCTGTTGTCATACTTTTATCGGATGTTTTTTTTTTATTCTTTCCGATATCAGACATAGTTAGCTCAGAGCTTATAACAAATATTTAACATTATGTCTAGAGTATTCAGAAATGTCGGTGCCCGCGTGAACGTTTAAGACCGCCCTCCCCCCTCCCTCCGCCACCCCCGATTATTATTATTATTACCGAGTTACCGAATTTACATATTTAATGGGCCTATTATTATTATAGATACCGAGTGTTGTTATTATTATTATTGTTATAAATATCGAGTTGCCGAGTTTTATCATTGTTATTATTACATGTATAGCAATACTTTGGTATCCCGCCACTTTTTTAGGTGAAAGGGGATTCTAATACATATAGGCATATAATACATATAGAACACACAGAGAGAGTTATAGATAAAGAAAGAAAGAGAAAAAGAAAGAAAGAAAGAAGGAAGAGGCTATGTATAAATGTTTCGATGTTGCATGTTTCTGGCGTTTTTTGTTTGTTTGTTTGTTTGTATTTTTTGTTGTTGTTTGTTCGTTTTATTACTATTATTGTTAATACAGAGTTGTCGAATTTATTATTATCATTATTATCTAGTCATTTTTATAAAATACAATAAAACTGTCTCACAGGCAACTAACTAAACAATTCTAGAAAAGCAAATAACATATATGAACAGCTTGATCTTGATGTAAATGCCAAATTTTCGAGTCAAATAGACTCGTTCTGAATCTCTTAGTTTAATCACGTGATCAGGGAATTCCGGTTTCAATGCGTGAGGTCGGATTTACCCATTGCAAACCAATACAAAATGGTCCAAGGTGCCATAATTGTGAATTTCTCAGACCTCCCCCCCCCCCCCACCTGCACTACCGCTGTTTTATAGATCCTACTTCTTGTACTACTGCCCATTGTTGGAAACGATCCACTTTTGTTTGGAGCAGTAAGGCAAAAAATGTCCGGAAACCGCGATTTTCTTGTTGCTTTCTCTAATGGGTCATTAAAAATGTCCGGAAATGACGTCATCAGTATCTGTGTTGGTACTTCGGCGAGAGGGGTTAATCTCCATTCTCTCTTGTTTCAGCCATGAAAAGGAAATGATCGAATTCCCTGATCACGTGACCATTTCGAGATTCCCAACGAGTCCATTAGTTGCTTCTTGATAATTTTTTTTGAAAACACCCAAAAATGGTGCGGTCTGTGGCACAAATCGGGATTTTGGTCCTGCAGTTTCAGTGAGTGAATGTAACTTTCCTTGAAGTCCTGCTGGCGTTTTAGATCGAATAGCTGAAGAACCGACCGGGGTTCTTGAAAGTCTGATTGCCAATTTTAACACGCCATTTTACCAAACGAAAACGAAGATTTAGTTCAGTTCTTTCACTTCTATCGTAATCAATAAAGTGCAGCTTCCAGGGATGGAAGTGGATTCACATTGTTCCCCCTATCGCTGACGGACCCAAAAGGAAGATATAGGAAATTGGGAAGCATAAGCACCCTAGTTGTCTATCTAACGGTGGCGGATCCAAGGTACCATCCATAGTCATATTTTTAAAAGATTACGTTAGAACAAGGGTTATAATCTTAGGATATCGATTAGGATTAGGGAATAAGGTTAGCTAGAATTAGAGTTAAGGTTGAGTAATGGATTAACAATTAGGGTCAGGATTGAGGTTAGAATTATTAGGGTTAGGGTTAAGGTTAGGAATTAGGGTTAGAGTTAAGGTTGAATAATGCACATGCAGTATTGTGCCTCACCACCTCAGGGATTGATAACCACTGCGGCTGCCTGTCTATCCACAGAGAAAGAAGTGGTGGTATGGGTTGCCTAGTGATTGCACAAAATGATATTCAGATTGATGGAGAAATTATTAAACTGTTATGAAAAAGCCGTTTTGACAAAGTACACTGCACACTAGAACCGATGCGATCTTTTCGAAAGCCCTGTTGAAAATACAGATCAAATGGATGGAGCACCAACACGTAGCCCTCCTGGAAGTCCTGTTGATGTTGCAGATCAAACACCCACAAGACCGATGGAGTCCTCGAAAGGTGTGTTGTTGGCTGATACAGCCTTTCTAACAGCCTCGCTAGTATTGTAAACAGAATGGCTGAATAACCATGAAGTATTTGCAAGATCTGTTGCTAGTTTGCTGTGGCCCCTCTGAAAATCCTGGAAGAGTTATTGATTAAATACCCGAAGGATTGACAAGATTCTTAAAAGGCGTGTTGCCAGTTGGTATGATTCTTCTGTAATGAAAGTCGATAACGATATTTATATTAGCCTTTCATCCCCGTTAGAGGGGCCATCTCAGTTTTATAATGAACGTCCTGTGAGAGTTGCAGATCTAACACTAACAATCGGAGGATTGACAAGATTCTTAAAAGGCGTGTTGCCAGTTGCTGTGATTCTTCTATAATGACAGTCCTGTTAGAGTTACCGATCAAATAGTTGGACTCGGAGCATTGGCAAGATTCTGTGAATTGTGTTGCCTGTTGACATGATTCTTCTGACATTCTGCAATGAAAGTCTTATTCGAGATGCAGGTCAAACAGTTGGAGGACCGACGAGGTCAATAAAGGGCGTGTTGCTCTCGTCCCAGTAAGGATTCCAGTCAGGGTAGGGCCCGGGTATGTCTGGTACCCAGGCGAGACAGCTTGTCCATGTCATTGTCTCCGTGGGCGGGATGTGGCAAGGGAGGACTGGCAAGGGCCGTACCCTGGAACAGGAGCGTAACCGTAATGTCTTGAATACACGTAAATAAACAAGGCATCGTCATTACAATACAATGAACCTTTCTCAAGTAACTGGATTGTTTTCCAGTGCTAGAAGATTGTTTAAGTTACTTTACCAGAATTTACTTCCGCTTTCAGAAAACGACTCAACCTACTTTGAAATCTTTTTTTTTTTTTTATCATACATAATCTTCACTACCCGCTGTTTTGACTGTCTTTCGTGCTGGAAAAAAAAAAAAAAAAAGCAAATGTCAGGACAAATCGAGGCATTCTTTGTGTTAATGGGGCATGGCGGGGTGAGGCTTTAACCCTATTTCGCCAAACGGTAGTAGTTCAAAGTAAAGTACAAAAACTATGGAGTCGTTGTTCTTGCACATTATCGAAGAATATTTAAGAGTAAAGGTATCTAAGAGTTAAAGTAGATTATACTTATCGTGAGATCTACGCTTTCCAAGAGCATATAATATGTCTTGCATACATGAAGAAGACATGGTTACCAACATATACTACTGCAGTATCATCCCGGTTTTCAAAAGCATGGGGATGATATTTATTATTAGATCTACTCCAGACCGTACATTATGTGATTTGATGAGTAAGTTAAAGACGTATGCGCATAACAATACCATTAAACCACCAGCAGTTCAGAGGTTTAGTATGGGGATGACATTTATTGTTACCGTCAGTAAGACAGCATATCTAATGAAATGAGCCCAGGAAGGCGACATCTGTGCAATAATGTCATTGTTCGATCCCGAAATTAATAGTTTGAAAATGATGTCGCCTGTTTGTCACTGCTCCGCCTATCAATAAAATTAATTATCTTGCCTGAATACCATAGCGTCTTCTAGAGCGTTATCATTGACATTTATTAAGATTTATACAATGGCTAACCGAATAGATCTTAATCTTTTATGAGGGGTGGAGATAGAAAAGGGTTTGTGAATGAGGGTGAGAGAGAGAGAAAGAGAGAGAGAGAGAGGGGGGGGGGGGTGGCGGCTGCGGCCTCACAGTAGAGAATAATATATTCCTTACCTTGTAGTAAAATAGTAATAATGGTGAGCACTTATAACGGGACCAGTTCAATTAAATGGCTTTCGTCGTGGCTTTACCAACAATTACAATAACTAGACTTTGTAGTACACGGAACCGTTAATGTCAGACAGGGCTGCAGACTGGACAATGTGTTTGGAAATATGATAAAGGAATATATTACATAGTATGTGGGTAGTCGTATAATTAGATATTTTAATGTGACCACACCCGCCCATTTATGAGCAATAGAACATTTTTATCACTAGATGTACATTGTACTCCTGCCAGTGCCGTCATCTTTACTGTTAATTGCCACCGTCAGAGGAAAATTTTCGCTTCCACCACTGCCATCATCAACGACTATGGTCATAATATTGGCGTCAGGTCAGACTCTGTCTGCTACTGGTAAACTGTAAACTACAGTTTACCAGTAGCAGACAGAGTATCCAGTACTATCCTGTCGCAGAACACCTGGCTATAGGTAAATTAGCCCCACTACCTTGTGGGTGTGTTGGGAAAGACAAAGGCTAAGGGAGTAAACCCTGGAAGAAAATCCGGAGTGGAGCCCCTAAGGCGGTTGGTCGACTTTCTTCCCCACCTTCCGGCAACACCTGCAGCTGCGCTGGTACCAAACTGTATTGGTTCATCCTTTCCTTTGGACCCCATCAGCAAGGCCGAGAGGGGGAACTTGACGTCCGGGCTGCCCAAGTTCTCCATACACCCCCGCCCGGGCTAGTAGCGCACTGCAGAGGATACTTCAGCGTCGTCGCAAGACTGCGGCAAAACTCCCAATCCTAGCGCTTCACCATCGTCTCTCGAGATGAACGGATGTCGACGACGAATGTGCTTAAACTTGGAAAACAATTTCGAATGTCGACTTATGTCATTTTTAGCATTCGAAAGTGCATTAAATGACACATTGCCGTCACATTTTTTTTTCTGTGAATGCATTTGGCTGTAGTAATCTAGTGTTTCAGTTTGGCGCACGAAACGTGTAATTGGATTTATGTTGTTCGTGGCTTCGTGGTTGGGTGATTAGACTAGATAGGGATAAAATGTTGGGTTCGAATCCTGGCTGGTCTGGACGTTTTGTCCTTGGAAAAAAAAAAGACAATTTACACACATTTCCTGACTCGATCTGGGTTAAAATGAATACCCGACTATAGACAGTGAACGATATTGTTAGACTGATAGGATTTCACAGCACCTAACAGACAGCCGCCTTGTATGCTTCCCAAGAAGCTGAGAACGTTTATGAGTGTCTTCTTTGGGTCTGTCGGGGTAATAATAGATTGTAAAGCGCTTAGAGCCTGTACACTGTATTAGAATGGGCGTTAAATAAAAGCTCTGTATTATTATTTGTCTGTCCGCAGTATCCTCTCCACGTTCATCAAGCCTTGCTAAGACGATCATGCAGGGCACAGTCCAGGGAGGGAGAAGAGGAGGCAGACAGAGGAAGAGATGGGATGACAACATCAGGGACTGGACAGGCCTGGAACTGCGAGACACCCGGAGAAAAGCAGAGAACAGGGAGGAATGGAGACGTTTGGTGAAGAAATCATCTGTGGCGCCCCCACGAGCAGAGCGGCTTAAGGGATAGGTGAAGGTGAAGGGGAAGTAACCTCCCTTTGTGTGAGTGTGTAGTCTGAGCAGGTGATATGGAAAAAGTGACCCGCCCATGGTGTATTAATCCCCTTCCCCGTCGACCTCAGTGACCTCAGTCGACCACAGCAGAAAAAGTTCAACATAACATAGGCGAGATTTCATTGGATACCTGAATGTAGTTTGGAAGTCCCTTCACCACCTTCTATAGCAGGGTATTTCTCTCAAGAGCTTTTCAGTGGGTTATAAGGATGTAGTATGTTTTAAAAATACAAATCGCATCGCATCTCAGCACTGGTCTACTGCTAACAGCTAAAACGCCATTTCATCTCTGATTAATGGATGTTCTTTTGACAAATTCCAGAAATGTGCTCTCAGTTTGAAGCACAAAATCACATTTGAGACGTGACACAATGAAATCAGGCGCCCGTCGAACTGAAGTGACTGGAGAAATCACGTGTTTTTCAACAGTGAATGAATTTTTAACCCAGTTTTTCTTCTTCACAGAACCCTTCTATATCTGTCATAAATGCATGTCAGAGTTAAATCTGTTGAAATAGATTAAGTAAAAAGCCCAAAAATTGTAATTTAGTGGCTTGGCCTACTAAAGATTAATAAGGATTAACAAAAGTGATCGGCCATTTTCTCACTAAATTCAGCTCCAGCAACAGGTCATCCGCATCGCCTTTATTTATCTCGACTTCTAATTAAGGTAGAACAAAAACTTTTTTCACACACACAAAGGAAAATGAATAATCTTCACAGTGATACCAAGAACTCCATATGCTCAAAATCTGACGAGAGCCTGATTTCATCGTGTCGCATCTCATTTTGCTTTTATTACTACCTTATTCATTGCATTCTTATTGAGCAAATCAAGCACATGAAGATGAAGGTCCGAACATGTCTGAAATAATGGCATGCTTGCAATGTCTTTCCGAAAGAAGCCTGTGGCATGGCGTGTTGAAACCTATTCCTATCTTAATTTCGACTTGTCTTTCACGGCAGTCGTGTCTAAAACCGAATTGATTATAATTATTTTTCTCTTATGGAGTATTTTCCTTCCACAGAAAGCTCGAGGGCATTTTGAGAAAGATAACTGCTGCAGAAACTATTTAGCTCTATTTAAATATATCTTATTCTATCTAATAAAAAAAGAAAGAAAATATTACAAATTAAACAAAATTATAATAAAGTGAAAATAATTTTACAAAAAAACAACAAACCAAAAACAAACAAACAAACAAAAAAGCTAAGAAACAGACAGAAAAGAAAAGAGAATGGTCATGGAACTGTCCAAATATGTTACTTCAGACACGTTTTCCGGACAGATTCGATCAGGTTGCCTTATTCTCTTAGAGAATGTGGGAGTAGAGTGGGAGTTAAACAAACCCCGCTGCTTGAAATTAATCAGTATCGGTGGTCTATCAGAAAAAAAAAAACAAAGACATTGTTCTAAAATCATTGTTTGTTCCTCTTTTTCAGGCCCGCGTTATTTGTCAGCTAAACCTTTGCCAAAATGAAAATGTCATACGCCCTGAGAAGATGTCAGTATAGAATTACAGCAATTTCCTGAGTTTAAATTAGTTTTGTCCGACCAGTCAATTAGACAGGATTATTGTTTGTGCGATGTTTTCCTGTTAACTCTTTCACCGCCGGACGTGAATTTCTAGAATGTTTAACAAGAAATTCGAACACCCACATGCGGCTACTTATACTTTGCTACATTGAAAATGTAAACCTCAGTAGGAATCTAGCTGCTCTAGCTATTGACAGTTGACAAAGAGTTACTTATTTTCGCATGGCTGAGATGATATTGGAAACCTGCAGGATTCATGGCATAGAAAGGGTTAATAAAAACACACTCCCTTTAGCCCGTGCCCACATTTAGAGCACATTAAATTCTTTATGATTTTCAAATGATGGTAAGGACCCCCCCCCCCCCCTTCCCACCCTTCCCCGGCACAAAATGCTTAGAAATGAAGACAGAATTTATTTTCACCAATAAACTTTCAGATGCCTAGATACAGTGATAAATGATTGATTATATGTCTCGCAGCCAGTCAAAATGAGACTTATGTCGATTTTTCACCATATCGGGTTTTTGGTATCATGTGAAAGCTTATTTCATACCCTTTCAGGTGGTGAAAAAA